>JAGFPH010026518.1:0-10392 GCA_018207615.1 Philaenus spumarius
GTTTCTATGAAACTAATATCGGGATATGCCAAAGTTCAATGGTTTCTGTGAAACTAATAACAGAATATGCCAAAGTTCAATGGTTTCTGTGAAACTAATGTGTATATGCCAAAGTTAAATGGTTTCTATGAAACTAATAACGGGATATGCCAAAGTTCAATGGTTTTTATGAAACTAATATTGGGATATGCCAAAGTTCTGTGGTTTCTATGAAACTAATATCGGAATATTGTTCAATGGTTTCTGTGAAACTAATATCGGTATATACCAAAGTTGAATGGTTTCTATGAAACTAATATCGGAATATGCCAAAGTTCAATGGTTTCTATGAAACTAATATTGGGATTTGCCAAAGTTCAATTTTTTCTATGAACCTAACAATGTTTGTGGATAGACCTGCAAAATACTGCAGAATTTCACCCTTATAGTAATAGCAAAACGGGAGTGCCGATGGAGGCCAGGTCAAGTCCCCTCGCAAGCACGCACCCTCACACTCACGCGCTCAAGGGATTAGGACAGCCCTTCCTTCCGACCCTATGAGTCACCCAATGTACTTCAGTCTACCGAACATTAATTTTTGTTATACTTAATTGTATTTAAAAATTAATCATATATACATTCTTCATAATATTTTATGAAAATTGACACCAAACAAAGTATGACTATTTTCTCTAGTAGACCTCAGATCACAATACAATGATAGTTAACAAAGCACTGGCTAATATGATTCATAAGTGTGAGTCAGAGCAGTTTCCGTTTAAACTAATGGGTTTAAACAGTCTGGTTTTAGTCATGTATTTTATTATAATAAATGGTGTAAATATTTGTTGATTTTATTTATATTATTTGTAAATTAGGTGAATATTATTTGTAAAGTATGTGAATAATATTTGTAAATTATACTTGTAAATATAATTTGGGTGTAAATATTATTTGAATAATATTTGTGTATATTTGAATAATAAACTATAATACGATTACATTACAAGTTTGAGTTTTTATAAACCTGAAAAGCTTGTGGGTTTATATATTATTGGATTACGTGGAATGTGAAAATAAATACCAAACAACGTACAGTTTATAGTAAATATACGTTGTTTGGTATCATTTTTCTTGTTTTGATAAATAGAGTTCAAAAATACTAAACAAGCCTAAAGAAAATTGCAAATAAAAAAAGTTATAGTTTGATTGGTTAAGTTTAGTAGGGGAGTATTTATGGTTGGGGGGAGCGGAAATGCGGGCGGTCCTAATCCCCTGCGCTTGTGTGTGTGAGCGGTCTGCGTGTGTGTGAGTGAACTACCTGGCCTCCATCGGCACTCCCGTTTTGCTATTACTATAGTAGTTAAACGATACTTATTCAACCAATAGGGCTACAAAAAAGAGCCAAAACACAGGCTTATGGCATGGAATATAACACTTCTTTGTGATTTTTGACATCACATGTTTTGATTAGTATTTTGTGATGGCCCTCCACTTTAATCTGAAACCAATCATAACAGAAACGCTTATCATATGCTACAAGATGTAAGCTTAGTGGACAATGAATTGACAATTGGAGCAATATCAAAAACTTAGAACATAATTTTCGAGTGTGATATGCAACCCGCATAGACAGAAACTGAAGATAGAACTTAAGAAATTGAATAGAAACTAACCACCAATTGTTTTACCAATGGTATTGAAATTTTCAGCTCAAATGTGCAAGACACAAAGTGCCATCGGCATCGACTGAGGCTGGACGAACGTACTAATAAGTAAGTATAATGTAATATAATTAAAATTACGTGAATGAAACACTGGACTGAAATTGGAATATTAGAAAAGAGCCCCTTCCCAAGCAAGAAGCAATAAACCAACCAATTTACAACAGCCATTTAAAAATTGATACTGATAGCTCTTAAGGAATTGAAACTCTTCTGTTCAGGAATTCTTAACTAATTTCCCTAGTTAGACAAAATCAATTACTGGGATTGGTTCCACAATGCTAAGCAGTACTTATTTCAAAACTGTTTTACTTTCATTACTATATAAATTAAGTTAGCAATAACATTAATAACTCACGCGCTTGCTGTCTGCTTGCACCTTCGCCAGCTGTTGTGCCAGGCATTGTCGCTGGCACTCTAAGTTGTTTGATAGATCTCTTGCAGCATTAGCATCCCTTTTACACATTTGCTTGTCCTCCATCAAAGAAGAGACCTGCCTTTCCAGTTTGGCTATATGGTGTGTAAGCTCTCCAATCTGACAAGTTAACATTGTAAAGAATTAATTATGGTAAGACTATATACAGTATTACAAGTGGATTGTAAGACAAGTAACACTATCACAGTAAAAATAAACAGCTGACGTCTGAATATTTTACACATTGAAGGTATGTTAAATGTTTGGTAAATATTGAATTATTCTATTCTATTCTCTGGCAGGCAGTACATCCTTGTAGCTAGATCGCAATTACCTTTTCTATCCACTACCTTATCCAGGGAACTTACCTTTTGACCACTACTACCCACTGACTCTTTACAAAAATAATCAGATCAGAAAGATCAATTTCTTCAGCTTTCACTCCAGCAGAATATCCTCACTTAGCGTATCATGTCTTATGCAACAATGTCCTTCACAGGGAGCAACAAAACAGCGCTGCTACCTCCTGTCCACACAGTTGGGTGAGTCACTCTTGCCCAATATTGCTAAGTGCCTATTTAGTGCACAATTAACTGTCAGAATGGCTAGCATTGTTCTCCCATCCTTCATATGTAGACTTATCCATTTCTCCAATTATCGGATCCTTCCAGGAAGATTTTTGATCCTCCCTCTCTCTCCAGTACCTCTGTGCTCCATCGCAGATTTAACTGTGTGCTCAGAAACCAAGTTGGCCGGTTCAGGGCCCACAAACAGAGTGCTCGATCCTTCATCCCCAACTCATCTGCTTCCTCACTGCCCTAGATTCCACAGTGTCCTGGTGAACACTGAACAGATGAGCTTGACCTTTTTAACCATTGCAATTGATTATCTGCACTCATCTATTAGTCGAGAGGTCACCTTGAGTAATTTCAAAGTTCTAAGTGCTGCCTGATTATTAGAACGAGTCTTGATTTTTCTCTTGTCTGCAGCTGATCTGACACATTGCATGGCAGAATAATCTTCTGTTTCGATTAAAAATGCATGCCTACCTAGGAGATAAGATTTGCAAAGTTCCAGTTCTTAAATATCAAAAAAACCTACCACAATTATCCCACCTCTCAAACAATGGTAGCCTACAATAGTTTCATCCATGGACTAAGCAGAATGAATTAAAAAGTGCTATGACCAACAAGATTATTAAAAAAAAAAATCTTTAAAGAACAAAGTGAACAACATATTTATCTCTACTCAAGAAGAAAAGTCCTTCTAAAAATTTTAACCCTCTAAACAAAATAAATGCAAATAGTACACTCCGACTAAAATTAACAAGACCTGTAGAAACTATAGTAGAACTCCAATTATCCGGATTAATTGGGACCGGACCCGATCCGGATAATCAAAAATCCGGATAATTGGAATTTTCTCGAAAAAAAGGCCGTTTTTAGGAGAAAAACGTAAACAAAACACAATAGAGAACATTTACGGTATTTATTATGAAAAAACAATATCAATGACAATGTTTACATTACGTAATATTTAAAAACAATACTAAATCACTGTAATATACATTATTTTTTGAACATACCAGGCATTCAACTGTTTTGTTACCTTAAATCGATTCCGCACCGCCAAGTCTCGCATCTGTTTGACTATGTTCTTATTCAAATCTGATCCGGATAATTGGCGATCCGGATAATTGGAGTCCAGATAATTGGAGTTCTACTGTACAACAGGAATATATAAAATAACTTGATTCCATTGCAACAGTTATTATTTAGGCCAAACCAGCAGACAGTTTAATACACGATTTAAGGTGGCACGAGCATCTTTTCAGTCTCCCATTCGCCTTCATAGAGCCTCTGCCGTTGGGCGCTGCATCGCTAGTAGTAGTAACAAACTGATGTTCACCCTCCAACTTGCATTTCTCCAAAACTCTCTCTCTCTCTTTCTGTAAACATCTCTTTTTATTTCTCAGTATAACTAATTCTCTCAAACCTTCTACCTTCTGAGTCACTACGAACACAACGAAAACCAAACTACTTGCAATTCGCACACAGTGGTGTGATTCAGCATTTCTGTAGAAATTTCCACGCTGTGATTTTATAATAGCGTTGAAGTTCAGAATTCACAAATGGAATTTTAATACGAATTCAATCTAGATTTTGCTTAAGAAAAAAATTTATCCAAGGAGAACTTTTTAAAATATTATTTAGGTACATATTACAATCTTCTACACCAAAAGTGGCTGGACATTTTTTTATAAGCAAATTAAGTTGCAAAATAGCAGTTTTTTGCAAATATTGTTCAAAATATTTACTTTGGACGAAACATTATTTCATTTTTGGAAAGTACAGAAAATTCCATATGAAAAACCATGTACAAAGATTTCTCTAAAATAAAAAATGTGGGCTGTAGAGTTATTTATAGCTCGAAAAACTATCGCTCGGAGGTGCCAAGTCTACCGGGGGTGGTAGGCGCTCTGCCGTGCGAGGTGCGCACTACATTTTTTATAACTTTTTAACTAAATGATGCAATTTAATGAAACTAATTGCAAATGAAAGACTAATACTACAACTACTGTAAATTCATATTTTAAACTGAAAAAAGGTCTTTGAATAAGTACAGTACATATAGAAATTGCAGCTTCTCAAATTTTTTGAACAAAACTAGTCAAAATTCTCCCACTGCTTTAATTTTGCTCATACTAATTTGAAACTCTTACGATTTATTCTTCAAGTTATGTAAAAAACTACGGTTTATTTTGAGTGAGGAGTTATAAATAATGCTCCTTCATAAATTAATAGTTTTTGGTAAAAATTCTGAAAAATTTAATTACTATTTTGTAACAGACTTGTAGTAATTATTTATAAACTATAATATGCTTATGCGTCATAACGAAAACTTATAAAAAACAAAATAAAGGTCTTTAACTTGAACGAAACTGTAAACATAAAATGCAGATAAACAGAAAGTTTACTTCTACACAACAAACATCCACAGTCGTAGTGAGAGCGTTGGCTGGGAAGGAATGGCATGAATTTCATAAATTTTGTCACTTAGGGGCTGTGAGCCGAAAAAAGCTTGCAACACAACACCTAAGAATTTTATTTTTGTTATGTTCAGTTTTGGATTATCGGTAACCCTTTTGACTTTTGATCTTTTAAAATATCAATTAGCATGGTAAGTTTCCTTACAGCAACAGAATTAATTTAACAAAAAATGATATCTGAATTATGCATAATTTCAGTAACAAAAATACATAATTAAGTTTGTAGTTGATAATAATCTTTTAAAATTATAATTTAAACTGTTGATGAATTGTAGTTGAAAACTGCAATGGTTGTAGTATTGAAAGAATTGAGTCCAACAGTTGAACCAGACTAAATCTGTTCAATCTAAAAGGAAAAAAGACTGACTTAGTATGTTCTTACATAATTGCTTTTGAAATAATGCTCTAAAATTAAAGTTCAATTACTTATAAATATATAACGGAAAAAATTTCCAAAGTAAACTACAAAACAATTAAAAAGAAACTTTCTAGAAAATAAAATGACTTTACAAAAAATTACGTTATTTGCAAACTAAAGGATATATTTATTTAGGAAGCTACAACAAGATTTAAAAAAAAGAAGAATTATCCAATAAAAAGTGTAAACAAAATATAAGTTGAAAAAGCAAAATGTGATTTAAAAAAAATATTTTTGAATAAGATGGACGGTGACTAAAAATGTATATATAATATAGCTGTGGATGGCTTCTGGTTGATCAAACAAAGTTAGACTCACATGCTACGATAACTGGTTAATAACTGCAAAAGGTCACATGCAGAGATTGGACCTTCATGGGTCCACATGTGCCTATAGTATTAATATAAGGGGCAGAGCAACACCAGGGACAAAAAGATAACGAGAGACAGTTATCTTACCTAAATTAATACACAGTCTAAAATATCGACTTTTAAATAAGCACCCATTTACCCATTTTCAAAGACAGTCTCTAAATTGAATTTAATCAAATGAAAAGGTGATCAAATTTTAATTTGGAAAATTTCGCTGAAGGCAAAATAAAAGGTTTTAAAATAAAAATTTATATTTTAATTAATTCATTAAATGCAATAAAACTACATTTCTCTTGTATAATTTAAATGTTGCAAAAGTCATAGCAAAAAAATTAAAATTAGAAAGTCTCCCCCAAAAATATATACATAATAAAGCTGTGGATGGCTTCTGGTTGCTCAAACAAAGATAACGATAAATGGAAAAATAATTAATAATCCCTAACATTTCATTATCAACATTGATAATCAAACAAAACCACTAAGGTAAGGTTATACAAAGAAAACATACGGCAGTGAAGCCGTATTAAAATTAATTAAATTTGCTAAAGTTTTATAAAAAAAACTTGTTGAATTTAGAATAAAAAATATATAAATAATATTTTACAAAATAAGGAGTCTCTTTTTTTATGTAAAGTGTGTAAAACTATTTATAAAAAAATATATGTCCACAGACGACAAATCAAGCAATCAAAGAAGGTTTTTAATATATTTTTTGTATTTTATTTGTGTTGGTCTATTTTTGTTTCTATGCTTGCTCGAATTAACGTACAATGAAAATTAAAAGAAGAAAAGGAGAAAAAATATATTGGAAAATTTCATCAAAAAACTTCAGGTAATTATCAACACTATGACGGACAGAAATCGTTGCGAGAAAGAATTTACGCTTTTATGTAATTGAAATTAAATGTTTGCCTTTGGAAAACACTAAGCGATCCACGAATAGAATATATCTTTTAGCTTAGAAAAAACAATACTCTGCTACCAGAATATATGTACCACTAGTGGGTGTTAAATTAACCATTAATTAAAATTGGAAGGTGGATTAGGATTGGTTAAGAGGATTATATAACAAAATTATGTCAATTACTTGCTCTGCTTTTCAAAATGTCCATTGAAATTTCCATTTGACAATAAAGAAAATAATTGTATACACAGTACTTGGTTAACAACTTATAAAAGGTTAAATTTAAAAAAAATAGCTACATCGAATTGAATTATTCAAAATATATATTGGACTCATAAATTTTACACACATGGGTGTATATACATGCTCCTTTTATGTATATATATAACCTCTTATAGTTATGTTAAATTTTCTCTTATCTAATTAACCTTTATGTAAGTTTTGGAAAGATGCAAAAAAATAAAAATAAAGCAAATAATAAATGCAAAACAGGTTAGTTTATATAAAATTTAAATACAAAAAAAATTTCAATTAATGAATTAAAAAAATGTAGTCCCTAGGGACTGTGGGCTGAAAAACGCACACAACGCTACATCTAATAATTTTATTTTGATCAGTTCTGGGTTAACCCTTTACATCTTTTAAAAGATCAATTACCATGTTATTGATATAAGTTTCCCAGCAACTGACAACTATTTTAACATAAAATGAAGTCTAAATCATACATAAATTCAGTAACAAAAATACATAATTAAGTTTGTAGTTTATAATAGCCTATAGTTTTTGTCATTTTAAATTTAAGCTGTTGATTAATTGTAGTTGAAACTGCACTGGTTTTAGTAGTGAAAGAATTAAGTCCAGCTGTTGAACCAACTAAATCTGTTAAGAAAAAAAAGACTGGCTTAGTACTTTCTTACATAATTGTTTTTGAAATAACGCTGTGAAATTAAAATGCAATTACTTATAAGTACATGTGTCATTATTTTATTAGGATATTCTTATTTTACTTTCTCACTATAATATAGTATAGTGATCGCAAAAAAATCGATGTTGAGATTTTTGTGGAAATATCCGTTTAGGAACCCCTTGATTCCAAAAAAGTGGTTTGTACAAAATGTCTGTCTGTATGTCTATATGTATGTCTGAATGCAAAGCTAGAGCGAAAACTATTTGATCGATTTCAAACAAATTTGCACCAGACATGTCAAGTAGGCATGTATAGATGCACGAAAAACAACCCCCTTTTTTGCAAAAAAACCCCCCCAAAAAATCAGTTATTATTTTTTTATAAAAAAATGGCTCTAATGATTTTGATAAAATTTGGCTTATTTGTAACCTTTAATGTACCCTACCATATGCAAAAAACTGCATCTTTCTAAAAATTCTCGTTTAGCTAATAATAATAAATGATTTTTTCGTGCATCTATAAAGGCCTAATTGGCGTGTTTGGTGCAAATTTGTTCGAAATCGATCGAATAGTTTTCTCTCTAGATAATAATAATAATATTTATTAGTTAACCTCCAACTTTAATAAACAATCACCTCTCCTACCCCACCCTACAAGTCACAGTGAATCTGTTTAATAATTTAAATATGTTTGTGAGAAAGTATGTGCCAGTTTCTGGTACCGTTTATTTGTATTTAAATTGGGTTCAAGCAATCTGATTTACAATGGTAACGAGCCCATGTTAAAACAATTTGTTGAATTTGATTTAGCAAGTTAAACCACCATGTCAGACATCATGCTTTGAAAGGTTCGATGAGTTTCAAATATGGCTAAATTATAAGAAATGCTAATACCGTATTTAATTTACTTGTCTTTACATTCAGTTTAAACAATTACCATTATAACCACAGAAAAGTATTATGGAACTTTACAAAAGCATAAAAGAGTTGAAATACTTTACTACATTTACGCTAGATTAAAAGTTTGACATTTAAATGGCCTTTGTAAAATTAGATTTTAACTGAACATGGTTATGCCAATTTTAATTCATTAACACACTATACACATATGGAAATCGCAGTGACACTTGGGCTGACTGCCAGGTTTACTAAGTGAAGATTGTTTCTGACACCGATGATATTTGAGCTGGGTTAAAAGATGGAGTTACTTATTCAATGAATTTACGATTTCATGTTAATCAATTTGATAGTAGTATAACATTTTAAAGAGAACTTGAAAGATCTTGGCAACGAAACCATCTTCAAGTCATCATTTCTGTAACATGATGAAGCAATAGTGAAATAGCAGGCTGTTCTGTTAAATAACTGTATCGCTGTATGCATGCGCTGTGTTGGCTTTGAAATGCAAGCTAGTGGGTTTACAAATCATCTTAACAGATGGCGTTTGTTTACTTGAAATTTATGATTTTAAGGCAAAGAAGCTGCAAAGCTTAAATAATATAACAATAGGCTGAAACTTTTTGGATAGAGACTTGGCTTGTTTTTCACATTTTGTTTTTGTTGGATCACAGTAACACAAAACACTATAGTCATACACTATCACAGCTGCACGTATGCACCTTTGTCATGTATGCAGTTGTGAAAAGATATGACAGTGACAAAACCAGTGGGCCAGATTTAAGTTTTCATGTAGCATAACACCTTGTTTTCTTAGTTTGGTTGTAGCTCATATGCCCCTGAAGATGACTTGTCATTGGAATGTGTTTTACAATTGAACGTATTTTTGTGAGAATTGTGTACTGTATTTCTATTTTTACTTTGAGAAATTGCTACTTGAGGTTAATTTTGAAATAAATAAAAAAAAAATTAACTGGGTGTGCTTAAGACTACACGTTGGAAGTGATAACTTCTATGACTACGGGGATTTTTAACTCGGTAAATGTGTACAATTATAAGGATTATAAAACTGTAGGCCTATTTGTTCAAATTGTTTATTTATATCCGTTATTATATATTTAAAGAAAGGTAAAAATATTATCTTTTAGTTACCTTTTATTTCATATTGATAGATCAAATGATTTAGAAGTTGTTAATATTACAGTAAAGAAATTAATAATCAAATATGTTATACAAAGATGTACGAATGTTTGCGAAGTTAAACAGTAGGTATCCTTCTTTAAATTTGTATAAACGAATATATTGATGATCAAAGGTTAGTTTTATATACAGTTTATAACCCCAAGCAAATCTTATAACGTGTAGAAGCCCATATAACTTATAGTTATAGAAGCCTACATTTGTTGTATAACTAATATATATAAGAAAATTAACATCACAAGAAATTTTAATGGTTGAAGTTGTAAACATAACCCCAAAATATAATCTACGCTGGGTTTTGTTTAAGAATTACAGATGATGGGCGAAATCAGCTGTTATATTATATTAACTAATTCTTATGTGTTAATTTGATTGCTATGCTAATAAATGTAAATAATGTATTAATAATATTCCCTCTCCACGATCTGACTTGTGTCTAAACAAAAGCATGACGCGAGATCTCGCGAGAAATCTGGCGTGATGCGAGATCTCGCGGGAAATCTGGCGTGATGCAAGATCTCGCGAGAAA
>JAGFPH010026519.1:0-10391 GCA_018207615.1 Philaenus spumarius
ACTAGACTCTTCAAAGACAAAGACTGCCGTCTTCACACTTTTACACCTTTTTATACGCAGGCACACATGTTCCAGAATATTCCACGCCCTTCTTTTCTCTCTGTTACAGACTTTTCTAGAAAAGGGGGGGTTAGTCTCTTTGTTGATACTCTGCCGACCGTCCTATTCACTTTCTCACTCACTCCCCCCTTTCTCCTCTTCCAGACTGTTCTCGAACATTCGGGCGGTGTCTTTGTTGGCAGGTTTCCAAACCTTTTCTCTCTCTGTCTCTCTCTTTGCCTAGCCGTAACAGTATTACCTAATTTCACAGTAATGCATTTGAAAACAATATCAGTTCTCTAGACTGGGTGATTCAGAACTATACGCCAACGTCTTGGTAGCTTATTCTAAAATTAAAATTAAGAAAAAAGTATACATATTCAAAGGCCCGAAAACGTTTTGTTTTCCTCATAACCGCTATTTTGTATTGTTTTAGAAAATAATTAATTCATGTTTAGAGAAATGTTTGACTGATTGAGTTCAAACTTGGCATGAAGTTACACCTCCAATCATGCGTTTCAAAATGGCGGTTGACAATTTCAAACCTAGATTACTAAAAAAACCGTACAGTTGAACAAGAAATATCAAGACACTTTTTTTGTAGCCCTTTTGATCTACCGGATGGTGTGATTGTCAAAACAATCGGATGAAGGATAATAGTTGAGTTATGTGTAATAATTGGTTTGCTCAACACAACAATATTATAACTATTCATATGCTGTTATTATCTTTAACTTAGATACTATCCTACATCCGATTGTTTTCAGAGTTACACCATCTAATAGGAAATCAAAAGGGCTATAAAAAAGGTGTTATGAAATCTTTTGTTAATATCTATTATTTTTAAGTAATTTAGGTTTGAAATTTTCAACAACGCCATTTTAAAAGACTTGACTTGATATAATCGCTTATTAGCGAATTTCCATAGGAAAAATGAGCTATTGCAGTGGCCCTTATGGTGAGAAACAAGGTCGAGAGTAGCAAATGAGCACCGATCATGGTCCCCAGAACACGTTTTGGGGTGTCATTAAAATTCATATATATATATATATATATATATATGTATATATGTTTTCGCACTCTAGAGGCCGCATTTTAAGTCCGATTCGGTCCAAATGTGGTACACGTGTTGGTTGTCTATGTCGCTCAGACGAGTTCGTTAACCAATAAAATCCAACAACCGGAAGTACGTTTTTTGACCGGAAGTAACTATTTTTTTAGATTTCTACTACGAGAATGAAATTTGTTTATAGTTTTTTTCTAAAAATGTAAATTTATTCTGCATATTTTGTCTTTTACGAGACCTTTTAGCTCACTTCGTTCCCCCAAAATCGAGCAAAACGTAAAATACTATAAAAGTACCGGTTCGAAGCCAAGTGGTACTCGTGAGACCACTAGGAGGAAACAAATTCTACTAATACATTGCGTACACACAGACAGCTGTTCAACGCCTTCGTGAGTAGACCTATTTCCCAAATTGTTGGTTGAAACCCTAAAACATAGTAATATAAACTTAGTTTTGGAAATTTGCTCAACTCACGACAGCGGTCCAGCTGCGTGGTCGAATTATTTTTCTTGAGATAGATCATTATAGGTTAAACTTCGTGCCAAGTTTAAACTCATTCTGTCAAACATTTCCTAGGTATGAATTATTTTGTAAAAAAATTGCAGATATCTGGTAAACGAAGCGTTTTCGGGTCTATGTTTATATAATCTTTTTTCGTTACTTTTAGCTATGGAATGAGCTTCCGCGATATTGCCGTATAGTTCTGTATCACCCTGTATATCAACAACCATATTGCGTAAAACGAACAAATATGGCTGGAAGGTATTCATTAAAGCAAATGGGTTTCCAAATATATATATATATATATATATATATATATATATATATATATATATATATATATATATATATATATATTTCTATTTATTCAATAGTTTATTAAATGTAAAGAGCTATTTATAAGTTACTCTCCCATTTGAACATCATAAATGTAATATAGTGTAATACAGCTATGATTTAAAAGCCACATGTTAATTTATTGCACGTATAAAGAAACAGCTGTTAACAGTTAACACAAAACAGCTGATTAAGTCTATCCGCTTTTACACTTCACAGAATCAGCTGTGTCAACTAGTTTAAGGATACGTTTACAACTTCGATAAAAACGAATGATCAAATCCTTTGATACGGACGTTGTAGAATCTAGTAAAAGAGATACAGGAGGGTGTGTTTTAGCTTTGACCTAAAAGGAAGTTTATCAACTGTGCAATTATAAATGTTTACGTAAAATAAACGAACGCTCTTTTATATTTACTTTAATAAGACTCTTTATCGCGTCTTAGTATTTGTTTTTGTGTAGGTTTTTATAGTTTAGTGTTTGTGTTATTGTATAGCGTTTACCTAACGTATACGACAAATTACGCCCACAAACACTTTTTGTTTATTTAGACCAGACAAAATATTGATTAAGATATTCTCTTGAAGTTTTCAGTATTTGTACAGAATACACAAATGTATTAGAAAATAACTATATTAACTCTATAATATTTTTTCAGTTATACCTATTTGACTCCAAAATAATAAAAAATAATACAACCTATTATTAGTCCGTAAAAATAAAATAATTTTAAAAGTTTCCCTTTTACTTAGATGCATAGTACATATCGTTACAAGTAAAAAAATGTAAGAAGTACAACTCTAATAGTATTTTTAGATTAGTTAAACCTTTTTTACAACATCGTGACAAAACTGCCATTTTCGTCCTGGCCTTTTTGGCATACTAGTGCTGTTTAATCACTGGATCGAATGTTATTTTTTTGCCTGGCCTTAAAAGGGAGGAAACATATGAAATATAATATAAAAGTTCTAATCAATGCTGTAACGTAAACATGAATTTTAAGTTGTTTGTCTATTTTTCGTCAATAGCGGGGAATATAAGATTTAAAATGATGGTTGATTAATAAATTTTGATGGAGAATTAAGGGAGATATCGCTTAGCGATAAAAAACACATTTGAGAAATAATATATAAGGATATTAGTTTTCTACTTTATGAGTTTACTAGCTGGCCCGACCCGGCTTTGCACGGATAGACAAATCAAAGTTAAATGTATATTAACAAAAAATATATTATATCAATAATTATACAACACTATGTATTTCTTATGGGGATTTTTAGTAACTTTGGCCCCCCCCAAACCTCCCCTAAAATTTAGATTTAAAAAAAAAACTCTTTCTTAGTGAGCACCTAGGGCCCTAGAGGAAGCTACATAATAAATTTCATTCCAATCCGTTCGGTGTTTCTTTTTAGTAACTTTGACCCCCCAAACCGCCCTAAAATTTCGAATTTTTTAAACCCCTTTCTTAGCGAGTACCTAGGGACCTAGAGGAGGCTACATACCAGATTTCATTCTAATCCGTTTGATGGTTTTTTTGTAGTAACTTTGACCCCTTAAACCTCCCATAAAATTTAAATTTTTTTGAAAAATTTTATTAGCGAGCACCTATGGCCCGAAGGGAAGCTACATACAAAATTTCATTCCAATTCGTTCGATGGTTTTAGAGAAATCGTGATTTTGTAAGTTTGACCCCCCCTAAACCCCCCTAAAATATCGAATTTTTTAAAACTATTTCTTAGCGAGCATCTATGGCCCTAGAGGAAGCTAAATATAAAATTGCATTCCAATCTGATCAGTAATTTTGGATAAATCGTGATTTAGTAATTTTGTACCCCCCAAATCCCCCTAAAATTTCAAAATTTTTCATACCCTTTCTTAGCGAGCAGAGCACCTATGGCCCTAGGGGAAGCTACATACCAAATTTCATTCCAATCCGTTCGATGGTTTTAGAGAAATAGTGATTTTGTTACTTTGACCCCCCCCAAACCCCTTAAAATATCGAATTTTTTTAAACTCTTTCTTAGCGAGCATCTATGGCCCTAGAGGAAGCTACATATCACATTTCATTCCAATCCGTTCTGCAGGTTTTGATAAATCGTGATTTAGTAACTTTGACCCCCCCAAAACCCCCCTAAAATTTCGAATTTTCGGAAACACTTTCTTAGTGCGCGTCTAGAGCCTATAGAGAGTATTAGTGCCAAATTTTATGTTTGTAGGCCTCGTGGTTTTGGAGAAACTGTGTTGAGTCAATGAGTCAATGGTATTTGACTTTTATAAGTATAGATTTTCTCACACCTTGTATACCTTGTAAACGCTTCTTGACATAAACCTATAAATCTGTTTCTTTAATACAACACTATCCTTGATACGATCGAGCAAATGCATTGTGTACTGTCTGCGACAATATGGTAGTGAATGTTGTTAAACCTTTAGAGGACATAATCTGAAATTACCATTTTAAATAAATTGCCAGTTTATTGCTTCGTGTTCAATCTGGGTCGGAACCATTACTGGATGTAAATCTATATACTTTTATGCTTGTACGGTGTAATTAAATGTCGTATTTTAAATTATTACAGATATTATTAAATTTAAATTACTTTCCAGGATTTGTAAAGATAAACGGGAGGGAATTATGACGAAAAGTTAATTAAAGAAATAAAATCTTTCGATATGAGGCCTAAAATAATTATACCGTTAAATGTAACATTTGTGTATATAACTAGTAGCTTCGCACACCAACCTCAGAGGCGAAGTAAATGCAAACAGAATACTGTTTACTATAATATTTTCACGGGAAAGACGTTTGATTAGCACATAGAAGAGAGACAACTTTCAGGTTATATAACATACCTAAAATATGAAGCGATAAAGCATATTTATAACTGGTCAAATACGCCTAGTAAAGAATAAAGTTGTTATTATTGTAATAGCAATAAGTGTTTGAATTACGATATAGTAAGCCTTTTTTGTTGTTTTTGTTAGCTATTACCTAACCTAAAAAACTGTTGGTTGTGAAGATAATTGTCTGATTATAAATTGGTCAATTTTATTGCTATGGTAATCTAAATGCTTTCAAATAATGTGTTGGTTCCGTATAGGTTAGGCTATCCTAAAATGGTGTTGAGCCTATGATTCAAGACAGCTGTTTCATTTTGTAACATGTAACAACAGATGATCTGTTATAATACAGTTAGGATCGTAAAAAAAAATCGATGTTGAGATTTTTGTGGACATATCCGTTATGGGACCCCTTGTGTTCAAAAAAGTGGTTTTTACAAAATGTCTGTCTGTATGTAAACAAAGGTAGAGAGAAAACTATTTTACCGATTTCTAACAAATGTGTACCAAACATGTCAATTAATCCTGTATAGATGCACGAAAAAAGTTTTTGAAACATTTTGAAAAACAACCCCCTTTTTGGCCAAAAAATCCCTAAAAAATCAGTTATAATTTTTTTTTATAAAAAAACGGCTCTAACGATTTTAATAAAATTTGGCTTATTTTTAGCCCTTGGTGTACCCACCATACGCAAAAATCCGCATCTTTTTAAAAATTCTTGTTTAGCTAATAATAATAATAATAATAATAATAATAACAACTGTTTTTTTGATGTTTTTGGCCTAAAAGGAGGTTGTTTTTCAAAATATTTCAATTTTTTTTGTGCATCTGTACAGGCCTAATTGACATGTTTGGTGCAAATTTGTTCGAAATCGATAGAATAGTTTTCTCTCTGGCTAGTAACTTTAATATTTATTAATTTCCTACTTTACATCCCCTCTCCTACTTTAATACAATAATGAAGTCACAGTGAATCTGTTTAGTAATTTAAATAGGTTTGTGAAAAAGTATGTGCCAGTTTCTGGTGCCATTTATTTATTTTGTTAACCTAAACTAAACAAATTGTTTGTTATACAAAATAGCTAAACTTATTCTAAATTGTCTCAGTTCGTTGCTATGGTAACTGCATTCAACCACTGTGTGGTGGTTCAGTATAGGCCTTACATAAAATTAAGTTAAGCTTAAGATTCTAATCAGCTGTTTTATTTGTGTTACGTAACAACAGTAAGCTTTTTCGGTAGATTATTTCTTTGTTTTTATTTTGTTAACCTAATCTAAACAACTAACTGTTGCTTGTTAAGCATAATTACCTGATTCTGAATTCCTCAAGTTGGTTGCTATTGTAACAAATGTAACGGCATTCTTGAAACGTGATTTTATTCAGTATAGGCCTAACCTAAACTTGTGTTAGGGTTGATAAAATACAACTGTTTTATTTGTGACTAGGGGAAGTCCATGCGTGCTCCGCATGACAACCCCGTTGGAACCTTCTATACGCATAATAGTGTTATGTTTTCTTTATAATAAATGTGTAGGATTAATAATAACCAAAAAAGCTAAGATTATAAATAACGTTGAATGTCCAAATCAAATTATTTCGTATATTTTATAACAGCAGTTATAATAAAGGGTTAAAAGAACCAGCAAGGCTTAGGTGTACACTTTAATAACAACCTAACCTAAAAGTTAGAAATACAAATAATTGCTTCAAAGTTTGAAATCAGCTGTTTTGAAGGAAATATTATTGCAAACAGCTGTTTTATTTGTTGTTTTATTCAATCGGTTGCTATGGTAATTCATCAGTCTAGGCCTAACCTAAGAATTTTTTCCTACTAAATTTACAAATATTGAAATACCAAATTTTGTATCAAAATTAATTATAGCCTATGTTATTTTATATAGGATAGTGTAGTTTTTTATGAGTAAAACTATTTTTTCAATCGGTTCAGTATTTCTACAGATTACCTTCTACATACAATCAAAAATAAAATAAAATACAAAAAGTTACCTGTTTATAATATTAGTAAGATATAAGTAACGGAGATGGGAACGAGAGATATTTCTACAGTTTAAATTCAACCAATATAAATGCTCCTTAATAAAAGCTGTAAAATGTAGCGATGATATTTTAATCTCGCCCAATGTAACTATGAACGTGACTGTTTATTATAATGAAACAGAATTGTACTGGTTACAACTTGAACTATTTTATGTCTTTATTACAGCGGGATTACGTTACTTGCATTATAATCTTTCCGTGAAGAAACTCAGCAAACCACATTTTTGTCGTTTATGTGATTGCAACAAAGAGAGAAAATTATTCAATTGTAGAAGCACTACTTATTGCCAGCCTTAAGTAAGATATTTCTCAACTTTGTTTGTTTCTACATTTTGTTTAACTAGATAATTTATATCTTTAGAATGGCTAAATCGATTGCGATAAAATTTTGCTCGTTACCCATCAATCTGATTTAAAAATAACAGTTATTTAAACATTGAAAATGTAAATAACTCAAAAGCAGTATTAATAAACGGTACCAGGAACGGGCACATACTTTCTCACAAAATTATTTAAATTATTAAACAGATTCACGGTGACTTGTAGGGTGGGGTAGGAGAGGTGATTTTGTATTAAAGTTGTTTTCCCATAAAAATCCATAAAATAACGGAAAACCAACTTTTATCAAAAACGGCTACAACGATTTTGATTAAAATTTTACAGTTTATTGTGCTTTAGGTCCCTAATAAACTATAAAATTTTAATCAATATCGTTAGAGCCGTTTTTGAGAAAAGTTGATTTTTCCAATATTTTAAGGGTTTTTATGGGAAAATCACCATTAAAAATAAAAAATTAACAAAAATTAAAAAAACGCCTGGAGATACCGTGGATTAGTACCTCCATACCAAATTTCATCAAAATCGGACGACTGGTTTAGGCTGTAGGTCTGATAACATCCACACAGACACACATACAGACACACACACAGACTTCACTCCGAAAACCACTTTTTTAGGTTCAGGGGAACCCAAAACGGATATTTCCACCAAAAACTCAAACTCGAAAATTTTGACGAATACAATACTTTCTCCATATACTATGGTATAGGGGAAAAAAGTAAAAATAACAAGAGTAAATTTGTTTCATCCAGTTTCATTCCTACCTCGTGAATTAATTCATATATTAATTTATAATATATATAAACCTATATATTAATTTCAAAACATATACTTTCACGAATGTTTTTCTTAACTTTCAATATTTTTTAAGTTTGTTTTTTTTTTTATCAAAAATACTAACTTTCAATTTATCAAAAAGATGGATGAAAAGGATTCTTATTCAAAGTTCTAAGAGTTATTAGTGCATTCCTATAGGAGTCTAACTACAGTGACTCTTATGGTGATGTCTTAGGTCGGGAGTGGTCAATGGGCACTTATCATGGTCCCCAGAACACGTTTTGCAGTACCATTCAACTTTATATACAGAGTGTTCATAAAAACCCTTTAACCGCCTTTGTTATTTTTGTTACTGAAAATAAGTTAAAAAAATTTTGTATATGTCTTGTGTTGACATGACAATGTGTCTTACATGACAAATTTTAAGACTTATCTGAACCTCTATGATTTTGGGGGCTTGAAAAGGCAGGGGGGTCAACAATTTCAAATGTAAAGGTAGGTCATGTAATACACCACTAGAAATCTTATTAGATAAACAGAATGACGCAAACTAGAGCTTAGTATCTTGTTTAGTGGACAATAAAAGTTCTGAAAAACTATATTTTTATCATAACATCAAAGCAGGTTATTAATTTGTTAATAATATTAGGAATAAGTAGGTTGTAGGTTAAATGTAACAAATTTAAAAAATATAAACTGTAAATAAATGTAGTAAGTTACCTCTAATTAATCTGAGATTCTATGTGTTCTTGAAAAACTTTGGGGGGAAAATGTAAATGGAACCGGGAATACAACCCTTGACCTTTGCTTCTGCCTTTCTCTACTGCATGCGTAACTCATAAGCACCACGTTTCAAGTACTGATAGGACAGCAAGATGATTTTGATTCTGATATTTGTTGTGACAGCACTCAGTTTTGCCTTTACAAATGAAAACAAGGTTGAAATATTTGTCTTTTTACGGACAAGAACCTGCTTTGGTGTTATAATAAAAATATAATTTCCCACAACTTTGATTGTTCATTACTTTTGAACGAAGTAAGATATTAAGCTCTAGATTGCGCCATTCTGTTTCTGTTTTAATAAGCTTTTCAATGGTGTATTACATGACCTACCTTTATATTTGAAATTGTTAACCCTTTCCCTTAACCCTACAACTGTCAATGTTTTGCAACGCCAAGAAATTCCGGTGCGTGTGCAAGCATATTTTCGAAAAATCGCCAAATATTGTAATTGTATATCAATCCAAAAGTGTTCTGTACCTTTTTGTAGAAAAAGGTTAATAAAATCCATATATGTAATTACAAAAATTATTGATGTAAAATTGTAAAAGTTATTAGATCAAGAAGTAAGAAATGTTCATTAACGAAAGGAAAAAGTTCAACTTTAGGCGTACATAACAAGTAGTAAAAATTGTTTGTAATTTTATCGTAAGCGTAAAAAGGTTTCGTAATTATTTAGTTCTAAACAGAACTGTATAAAAACATTTATCTATTTCAAATTTCTTATTTTGAAAACACCAGTTTTTATGTTCCAAATACACGATTGCTAATAAAACTAGGCCTAGTTTGAAATATAATTTAGGAATATTTGATTTATCCAAAAAATGAAATGTTATTATAAAAAAGTGAAGAGAATAAATCAAAAAATTTTACTTTATACTTGTAAATTATCTTTTCATAAAAGTGTTTGACTTATAATTATTTGAATAACAAAAGTGAGAACAAATATAGAAATCTCTCGTCCGTACAAACTATAGAAGATGCGCGCACAAACTCCTATGTCTACCCATGTTATAAAAGTCCGTTAGCGTTCAAATTCAAACGCTAAGATCACCTTAGCTGCCCAAAATCATAGAGTGTCAGTTTTGTAAAAAATGCTTCCTGTCATGCAACACAAGATAGATACAAGTTTTACTAACTTATTTTCAGTAACACAAATAATGAGGTGGTGAAGGGACTTTATGCACTCTCTGATTATATGGATTTATGTGTTCGAACTCTAATGTTCCGCTTTTTGTTCGAATAGGCACGATTTTGGTACAGACGTTGGTTTTCAAAGTCGCTCGGACGAGTTCATTAGCCAAAAAATTAACCAACCGGAATCAAAAATTTGTTGACATTTTTCCTACTAGAATGACACATTTTTGAGGTTTTATCTAAAAAATTAGAATAGAAAATTATTTTTAACGTTTTATTTTTTTTACAAGAGCTTTTAGCCCGTCTACAACCTTGGTTCGAATTCACGTGGGTCCTTTTAACTTGGGGGGCAGCTTATGATCAGAGGCCGAACCCGGGATGCGATTTTGTTATGTTTAAAAAATTGCAGAATACAATGTATGGAATTGAATGCTATCAAAATAACAAGTCGTAATCAAACGTACGGTGTGTAAGACTTGTGTATGGGCAACTCTATCATGTAAAGTTTTGTATTT
>JAGFPH010026523.1:0-10390 GCA_018207615.1 Philaenus spumarius
AATTATAAAATCTTAAAAATTCCCCACGTTATTTATTTTTGTCTAGAAGCTCGTCCTTTGTTTGAGAGAACCTTTCAACGTACGCTCATAACATATATTTCAATTTGAAGCTTAAACCTTCTCATTGTGTCATTTTACTACTTAGATAGGGATTAATAATTCAAAAAGGAATTAAGGAATTCAAACCGTTGTGGTAAATTGTATAGTATTTTTGTATTTACAATTAACAGCTGATTTATTATTAGTAAAATGTCTAACTACGTGCTTTTAATAATCGGACAGCTGATCTAGTTATTGTGTTATTTGCCTGTACATTTAAACACAAATGTAACATTTATAAAGTAACTAGCTGACCCGGCAATGTTTCGCTATTGCTTAATTTGAAACTTTGAAAGACTGTAATTCGTATCCCTGAGGGCCGATGTAAATTATAATGGGATTCTGCTCATTGCTTGATTTACCTAACCTAAAATTATATTCATTTTTTGATCCAAATCAGTTGTTGATCAAAATCAGCTGTTGATCAAAATCAGCTGTTTTAAGTTTTTCATACGAAGAGCTGTTTTTTGGGCCCCTGATAAAATCAAAAGATATATTTCTTCTTCTTCCTTAAGATTGACCTTCCATAAGATTAACATTGAAACTTTGAGGGCCACTGGGGCGTAGCCCTAATGTCCTAGGACTTCGGTAAATGGCCTAAAACCTTCCCAGGGTTAACCTGTGTTATTATGCAAAATTTCAAAGCAATCGGATGGACGGTTTGGTAACGCATAAAGGACAAACATACAGACAAACGTACATACATTGAATTTTATATATATAGATTAATTATTAAACCTTAAGTGTGACATTTTTAAAATTTCTGATATCAATAAAACGACAAATTACTAAATTTTTAGATGTAATTATCTATTGCGGTTACATTTTTAACGTGCGTACAAAACATAATGAAAAACTTGTTTAAGCTATTGTATACAACTGTATTTCAATTTTAAGCTTAAGCCTTCTCATTGTGTCATATTTCTGGGTTTTTTTCTCCCAGTTCAAAATATTGACCATAAAAATAAATTTTTTAGAGCTTTTTCGCCAAACTGTCATAAGTATTGCCTGGAAAACAATACTTTTTGTAAACTTTAAATATCCCAAAAGCAGTAATGAACAATCTAACACCTTATTTGAGAAAGGCTGAAATATATATGTTTGGTGTCATAACAAAAATTGTTTTGCAATTTTACCTAAGTTTTTGTATATTTCGTTAAATATTTTACCAATTTTAAGTCCTATTTTACGAAATAAAGTGTTTATTTTGTTAATTACTGTTGCATGCATATTTTACATTTACCTTGTATGGGATATTTTTTCAACAAACAAACTTAGAAGACTTTACAATATTTTACAGTAATAGATTATCAAATCAAATTCAGGAAAAAGCCATGTTCAAATAATGTTAATTGGAGATTTAAGATAATTTTTATACAGTATTTGACATAACATTTTTACGTTAAGTTACAAAAAAATCATTGTAAGTTACAAAAAAATCATTTACTACTTAAAATTGTTTTTAATTCATTAAACAAAGTATTAAATTTATGCCACATTTTATAATTTGGTTATTAAAAACATTGTCAATAATAAATCATTGTTCAACAGTACTGTATAATGTAGTTGCAACGTGCGCCAAATATTGAAACATGTGCTTGCTCCCTCCAAAACGAAAACTAAATTATTCTCTTCGTTGGGGATGTTGAAAGGAGGTCAAAGCAGTTTGTGCCAGACAGTGCAAGAGGCAGATATATTCGCGGTCTGGTGGTGCGGCGAAATTTAAACTCTGCCTATAATGTCAGTTTCGTCTCAAAGAGCAGCAAAAGACTGGTGGCGCTCCGAGTGACTTCGATCTGAACTACCACACAAGCGTCCGCTTAAAACCCATTAGGTTTCGCTTCTTATAGTATTGTTTCTTCAATGTTATTAGATACATTTTGATCTTCATAAGAATCGAGTTGGTCTGAGGTTCCTATAATTTCGCTGCTTCTTTCTTCTGCTGAATTTTTTATTAACGAATTTACAGTTTTCTTACAATTACGTTTATCTGCAGAAATTTTTCTTTCAATAGACCCCAAAGTGTCGGTTTAAGTTGAAACTGTTGGTATTTTTTGTGTTGGTACAGAGTATTCTTTTAATTTACGTCTGGGTAGTAGGCCAATAGTTCCGATTTCAAATCTCTTTCATAATTGCTTTACAAGAAATGTTCCGAACAAATTCGGGCTATTTTAGTGTTGAACTCATCTTTTCGTTTGCAAAAATGCTGCCATTGTTTATGAAGATCTTTGTCTTTTGGAAAAACGTGAAATGACAATTTCATTTTTTTCGCATTATCTGAATGGTGTGTACAACCGAAAACGGCACAACATGGCATTTTAAAGCGAGATGAATACTTAGTCTATCGATAAAATTCAGTAAAAACACTACAAACACATTCCGAACACTACAAATACAATCTTTGTGGTGACATAACGCACTAAAAATAGCTAACTACACTAGAACGCTGTGTAGGGCGGTTCGGTCCGCGTGACGTCATCTAACCGGCAATCCACTGCGCATCCATCTCGTGAGTGCTACCGTGTTGTTCTAGTTACCGTGGGGTTAAAATACGCAACGCTCTGTGTATGAAAAGTATCCCATTACGGGGGTTGGAGTGCGAAGCACGCAATGCACTGCTTATTGAATAATATCCCAATACGGGAGTTGGCGTGCGAAGCACGCAATGCGTTGTGTATTTGAAAATACTCCCAAAATGCGGGTTGGCGTGCAAAATGCACTGTGCGTCGGCCGCTTCACATAGTGTCCAGTGACAAGCTCACATGTGCGTCCTTAGCAGTGAACGTGTTAACGCGATGATAGTACTCGAACGTTAAAGTTATAAAACGTGTATACGCGACCGCAGTATGTGCGGATTGTTTACTCCAGTCGCGTAAACGCGAAGCCAGTCTCAAAAAGGTTAAAATAGATCCTTTTTTCGGGAAAAATCCAATTATCCAAATGTTTGATTATCCGAATGGGTTGATTCGGATAACTGGAGTTCTACTGTACCAGGGTTGTTTAGAGAATATGGTCACTGCAATCGAAGAGATTATTATCGGGCAGCCACCCCTATAAAATAAAAATAAATTGCACTGACTTCCTACAACCTATAAAGCTAGAATTATGTAAGGTTATTCTTAAGTAATATAAAAACAAATTTGCAATTCGATTACTCAAGTCAAACGGATGTAGCCTAATGGTATAACTACCACAAAATTAAATAATTCGACCACGCAGCTGAACCGCTGACGTGAGTTGAGCGAATTTCCAAAATTAAGTTTATATATGTTTTTGGG
Source organism: Philaenus spumarius (assembly GCA_018207615.1). Taxonomy (NCBI): domain Eukaryota; kingdom Metazoa; phylum Arthropoda; class Insecta; order Hemiptera; family Aphrophoridae; genus Philaenus; species Philaenus spumarius. The sequence goes on from JAGFPH010026523.1 coordinate 3,378, forward strand.
TTTCAAACAACTATTTGGGAAATTGATCTACTCACGAAGGTGCTGCCAGCATGTACCAAATATATTGTCATCGATCACCACGGTAAAAGCCTTCTGGTACTTTTACGGTATTTTACGTTTTGATTGTTTTTGGGGGGAACCAGATGGGCTATAAGGTCGCGTAAAAAAAATGTGCAGAATTATTTCTTATGTCTATTTTTTTAAGGAAACTTAAAAAAAAAAAATTATTCTAGTACGAAAAATAACAAAACATTGTTACTTCCGGTCACAAATTTGATCTACTTCCGGTCAATTTTTTGGCTAACCTACCAGTTCAAGCGACTTAGAAACCCAATGTGTGTACAAATTTTTTTCCAAATCGGACGTAAAATGAGACCGTTAGAGTGCGCACACATACATACATAAATATATGTATATACAGGGTGGACCAGCTAAAGTGTGACAATAGCTAACTTTTAAAATACGATTCGGACAAAAATGTTTAAATAGAACATCTGCCCTTAATTTTTTATACCTTTTGGACTGTGCATAAAAATTTTTCAAAATCCGCCATTTTGAATCACAAATGGCGGCCAACTCCATTTTTTTAAATGGAAACCCCTTATTTGTATGACGTTTTTGGATTTTATGGGCAATTTTAAGACTTTTTTGTTCTTTACATTTTTTTGATAAACCTAACGGTTCTCCTGTAAAATGAAATTGAAGTTTCATTTTCTTCATTCGTTACATTTTTAGCCCTTTTTTTTTCAGTATGGATAGACCCATTATGAAGAAACCTGTTCTTTAGTCTTAAAAAGGCCATTCGAGACTTTGGTGGTTGGTTTGGAAAACGCACCGAAAACAAATTTGCTGCATCTCTGTAGTTTCCTCTACACTCTCCTAATATGAAGAACATACTGTAAGCTTCTTCATATGCATTCATTTTGCAAATACAACTCACACAAAAACACAATAAATTTGAAAGTCAGTACCTTAGAAGTTAACAGTACTGTGGTGTAAACTAGATTAAAAGGCAACAATGAAGAATCCGGAAACAGCTGTTGCATTGTTGTAAAAAGATAACCAGCGTGACTGCTTTATTTCAAAGGCGTTTAAATACAAACCACTTTAACAATACTAATTTTAGTATGTGTCCTAAATTGCTCAATTGCGTTTGAAAGCAGCTTTAATAAAATTTTATGGGAGACTGATGGTTTCATATTTCATTGTACTAAATTGATTTTAAAAAAGTTATTGTAACCTACAACTGGTTATTGTAACCTTTATGAGTGATAAGCTGTAAGAAAATGAAACTTCGACTTTATTTTACATGAGAACCGTTAGGTTTATAAAAAAAATGTAAAGAACAAAAAACTCTTAAAATTGCCCATAAAATCCAAAAACGTCATACAAATGGGGGTTTCCATTTTAAAAAATGAAGTTGGTCGCCATTTTGGATTCAAAATGGCGGATTTAAAAAAATATTTATACACAGTCCAAAAGGTATCAAAAATTAAGGGCAGATGTTCTATTTAAAGAGTTTTGTCCAAATCGTATTTTAAAAATTAGCTATTGTCACACTTTAGCTGGTCCACCCTGTATATATATATGTATATAATTCTTAATGACACCCCAAAACGTGTTCTCATTTGCTACTCCCGACCTTGGGTCTTACCATAAGGGCCACTGCAATAGCTCATTTTTCCTATGGAAATTCGCTAATAACAGTTCATACACTTACTTTTTCAGTATACTCAAAAACTACTCAACTATGTTTTCCTCTAAAAATTTCACAATTTACAGAAAGTCAATTAGTAGCAGGGTTGTTTACAGAATACGGCCATTACAAACAAAGAGATTAAAATAGGGCAGCCGCCCCTATACAATAAAAATAAATTGCACTAACTGCCTACAAGCTATAAAGCTAAATTGGTGTAATATTATTCTTAAGAGATATAAAAAAAAAACATTCGCTAACTCAAGTCAAAGTAATTAAATGGGATAACAAACTACACTTAAAACTAAATACTAATTAATGGAAAGCTACCCACATAAAATAAATTGCATTAACATTTAACAGGCTTATGTTAGATACGCGCGCGACAGCCTGCCCTGATCACAAGAATCTCATTTTAACCTCATTTAATCTCATCTCATGTAATTTCAAAATAAATTTGTCAATACACTCACTTAATTGTGTTTGTTAATTTATTCCAAGTAGGCTATACAGAGTGTTCATGAAGTACCTTTAACCTCCTTTATTGTTTTACTTTCTCTCTATACTATAGTATAGAGAAAGTATAGTGATCGCAAAAAAAATCGATGTTGAGATTTTTGTGGAAATATCCGTTTTGGGACCCCCTGAGTCCAAAAAAGTGGTTTTTACAAAATTTCTGTCTGTATGTATGTCTGTATGTATATCTGTATGTATGTCTGTATGTATGTACTGTATGTCTGTATGTATACAAAGCTAGAGAGAAAACTATTCGATCGATTTCAACCAAATTTGCACCAGACATGTCCAGTACGCCTGTATAGATGCACGAAAAAGGGTTTTGAACAATTTTGAAAAACAACCCCCTTTTTGGCCAAAAACCCCCCCCGAAAAATCAGTTATTATTTTTTTATAAAAAAACGGCTCTAACGATTTTGATAAAATTTGGCTTATTTGTAGCCTTTAATGTGCCCTACTATATAAAAAAACCCGTATCTTTCTAAAAATTCTCGTTTAGCTAATAATAATAATAATAACTGATTTTTGGGGGTTTTTTGGCCATAAAGCGGGTTGTTTTAAAAAGAATTTAAAAACCTTTTTACGTGCATCTATAAAGACCTAATTGACGTGTTTGGTGCAAATTTTTTCTACATCGATCGAATAGTTTTCTCTCTAGATAATAATAATAATAATATTTATTAGTTAATCTCCAACTTTAATGAAAAACTCTCCTACCCCACCCTACAAGTCACAGTGAATCTGTTTAGTAATCTAAATGTATTCGTGAGAAAGTATGTGCCAGTTCCTGGTACCGTTTATTTTTTATTAAAAATAAGTTAACAGCACTTTGTATATATCTTGTGTTGCATAACGGGAAATTTTTTTGACATATCTGAACCTTTATGATTTTGGGGTGGTAGGGGGGTAAAAAATTTCAAATATAAATGTAGGTTTCAAAGTCATGGACAATCAAAGTTCTGGAAAATGATATTATCATAACATCAAAGCAGGTTATCAGTTTGTTGATATTAGGAATAAGTAGGTAGTATTTTATTTTCCAGAACTTTGTCCATTTCTTTGGAACGAAGCAAGATTATTAAGCTCTAGCTACCGCCATTGTGTTTCTCTTTTAATTAATAAGCTTTCCAATTTTGTATTACATGACCGACCTTTTTAGCTTCCCTTACCCCCTAACCCCCCCCCCCCCCCCTCCTTAATCGTAGAGGGTCAGACATGTCAACAAATTTTCAGTTATGCAACACAAGATTTATACAAAGTGCTGTGAAGTTATTTTCAGTAACAAAAATAATGACGGTAGTTAAATGGACTTTATGAATGCTCTGTGCATTGATATACGGTTTTAACACGTTCACTGCTAAGGACGCACATGTGAGCTTGACGCTGAACACTATGAGAAGCGGCCGACGCTCAGTGCTTCGCACGCCAATCCCCGTGTTGGGGGTATTTTCAATGCACAATGCATTGCGTGCTTCGCACGCCAATCCCCGTATTGGGAGTAATTTCAATACACAATGCATTGCGTGCTTCGCACGCCAATCCCCGTATTGGGGGTGTTTTCAATACACATTGCTTCGCACGCCAATCCCCATATTGGGAGTATTTTCAACACACAATGCATTGCGTGCTTCGCACGTTAACCCTCGTATTGGGAGTATTTTCAACAAACAGTGCATTGCGTGCTTCGCACGCCAATCCCCATGTTGGGAGTATTTTCAATACACAATGCATTGCGTGCTTCGCACGCCAATCCCCATATTGGGAGTATTTTTAATAAACAGTGCATTGCGTGCTTCGCACGCCAACCCCCGTATTTGTATACTTAAGTCAAGCAATAGCGAAGCATTTCCGGGTCCACTAGTCCTTAAAGAAGGAGGGTTTATGGCGGGGCTTTTCTCTTATATCAAACACCACGAAGACCGTTGTTCAGTAGCCAATAGGAGTACGCGAGTATAGCGCGGTTGCCAATTCGAACAGCTGTCTGCACGGTGATGCTAAGCGCTATCACAGCGAGGATACGAGTTGGCAAACCCGCATTGTTTCTATTGGTTTCTTCAAGGCTACTAGCTCCTCCTTTAAAGGACTCGACTCGTGACGGCCTGTGTAGTCTATATCTGGGCGCTCCTATAAGGATCCCTTTATATACGACTACAGTGACTATACTACACGCGCTATAACTTTGCACTTGGAATTTTTGGAGTTTACTGTGAAAATGGTATCGGCAACGTCGCACTGTTGAGACGAGCGGATGTGTCTTATCGCGCTGACTCACAGGTGCACTTCCTGAGAAGGCTCTTTCGAAATTGCAAATTATTATTTTTTCTTCTGATACATTTTTCAATATTTCTTATCATAACATGTTTAGTCATACTTTGCTGATAATAAATATCTAAAATGTATTAAAATTGGACAATTATAAGTATTGTTTATAGATGTACAGGGTGATTCAGTAAAGCGTAGCGGGCTATGCAGATTCAGATTCTACATGCAAAAATAAGTCGAAAATGTAGTATAACATTTTTTCGATTTCGGCTTAGTTTAGCCGTAATTCGCCATTTTGTTTTTTTACAAAAGTTCACTGTAACTCTGGAAATAGATAAGATATAAAGTTCAAATTTAGAATAAGCATTTTATATGTTACAATTAACAAGTATACCAAACACAAAGAATTTATTTTTATAATTTTCAAAATGGCGGCCGTTACAAATTTTTAACGTGGAATATCTTAAAAACCGTTAACTTTACAAAACAATTACAAGAGACAAAATATTTTTATTTTTTAACGACAGACAGTAGTTTTTTTTTTGTAGTTTCAGTAGGTCAAAGGATAACCGAGTTATCGACAAAAACATAATTTCTTGGTAATTGTCTACAACAAACAAAATTAGCCTAAAATCATATTTTTTTTTTAATTTAACAAAGTTTTTAGTTAAAATTTTGTAGCGGGCTATGCAGATTCAGATTTTACATGCAAAAGTAAGTCGAAAATGTAGTATAACATTTTTCGATTTTGGCTTAGTTTAGCCGTAATCCGCCATTTTGTATAAAAAAAAGTACTTTGTATTGTACTTTTTACAATAAGATATTTAATGTCAGCAGGTTAAAAACGACATTTTTGAAAGTTAATGTTATTTTGAATTTATTATTTTGTTAATAGTATTTGTTTTATATTTAAATGTTAATTTTTCCGCAAAACGATCACAATATATTTAGTTTACCCTTTTTCCAATACTATTAGTTGTCTGATTACAAACATTTTTATATATTATTTCTTGTTAGAAAATTATCTTTAAGATGCATAGTCATAATGAACTTTTCATTAAGTTTTGAAGAAAAAGTGTAATTTTACTAGGAGCCTAGTTGTGAGTCATCGTCCAACCGGATACATTTGATAAGTGGGATGGGGTAGCGAGCTGACCCGCAGCGTTGCCAAACTGTGCAAGTCCCAAGTGAAAAGTTATCGCGCGCGGGGTATAGATAGAGACAGTGTGGCCAAGTGAGCTCTTGTTTCCTATTGGCCGGCAGCCATGTTTATCCTAAATTCTTATCTGTTTCTATTATGTTTGTTAAATTTTTTGCACGAAAAAACAGAATACACTTTTTAAGAAGAAATACAGTTTTTATTATTTAATTTCAATATAAATATCAAACTGTAACAATTAAATCGCTTGTTTTTCCCTTTATAAAAAAAAAACAAAAAGGTAATTTCTCTTATAATTACAAAGAGATACAACACTAATCTTTACATTATAATTCTGAGCAGATGACATTTCTTTTAGGAAAAACATGGCGGCTACTTTCATATGGCCACACTGTCTCTATCTAGTCACTGTATATACGACTTGTTTACCCTGCACTCTGGTGGTTATCGCATCAACTTGTTGCTCGCGGAGGAATACTATAAAAATATTATGTCCGTTAATTTTGAACGTGTGAGGAAAGCTGTGTTTAGTAACACATGAGTACATTGTCACGCATGCGCATTTCAGTACGTTTACCGTCAAGGGTTACGCCAGTATATTATAATGTGAAATATATTGCTTACGGGGTACGGTAATTTCAGCAAACAAGTATATTTGGACTTGAATATATAAAGATACCGTATGAATAAATTTTCTATTTTTGTTTCTTTTTTCTTTTACAAAATAAAAATATTTGTTCCTCTTTCCTTAACAAAAATGTACATATAGAGAAAAACATTAAACCGCAAACAAATAAATGCTACCCCGAGGTAGGGATGAGCATCGACAGTTAAAACATCGATGTTCACCATCAATGTTAAAATCGGCAGTAACCATCGATGTGACAATTATATATCGACCTGAAAACATCCATGTATTTTAACGGTAAACATCGATGTACATTTAAAAAGTCTTCGCTTCAGAAAAACCTATTAACCTGTTTTTTAGTTAAAAGAAGGTTGATTTTCATTGCTTCTTAGTTTTGAGTTATAAGACATACGCCTTACCGAATAACATTACCTTACATACTTTGTAAATTTCTGAAAAAGAGAGTTATATAGTCTAATAGTTGCTGGATATTTATTTATAAAATTGTTGTTAAAAGTTTACTTAGGCCTAAGACAATAATTCCTGAGGTGAAAGAAACAACAAAAATCATAGTAACAGAGTTTAACAATTTGACTGCTACGCAAATTTCGTATTTCCTATGCTATAGGAGCTGACCTTTTATTTTATACATTTATAGCCTAAATGAGTAGAAATTACTTTATTTTTTATTTTTGAAACTTTCTGCGTAATAATCACTAATATTTTAAAGCAGACGCACATGTGCGTCCATA
>JAGFPH010026526.1:0-10388 GCA_018207615.1 Philaenus spumarius
AGCAAAATCTATCACAGCTAGGATTACAATTTTTGGGATACCTTCATCTCTATCTTCTCTATATATAAAAGAAGATGTCCTGACTGACTGACTGACTGATTCATAATCAACGTACAGCCAAAATTATGATAGCTATAGACTTGAAACTTTCAAGGAACGTTAATAACACTATGTAGAGGCGCACTAAGAAAGGATTTTGCAAAATATTGACTTTAAGGGTTGAAAATGATTAAAATACTGCGGTTCACTCCCATCCATATAACAGATAAAACAGCTGATTCAAATCAAATACTTAGTAAATTAATTAGTAACACAATTCTAGGAGTGGCCTATTTATAGTGAACCAACACATGGTTTGTTGAATACTTTTTATATCTATTACCATAGCAACCAACTAACATAATATTATTATTTTAATGATTTAAATTTACAAATTATGAAATTTTAATTTTTGATACAATTATTTGAAAATAAAAATATCACTTGAAAAAAATACCCTACAACTGCTAATTTTGTTTTTATTATTTACTCAACCAACTACTAATTTTAGGTTAGGTTAACAAAATTAAAGCTGGCCATACACGGTCCGATTTGTAGTCCGATTCAATGTCCGATGTCCGATGTAGGATCCGATGTAGGAGCGTGAATGGGCTTGATGGACGACGAGTTGGATAATCGTACAAATCTGAGTCCCAGATCAGACTACAAGATGATCCGACTTCCAACTTCCGACGGAATCGGACTGTGAATGGGGTGATCGTCCGATTGTCATTTTAAACTTTCTCCTTTTTGATGTTTGATCTTCCCTTTTCCCCTATACTTTGTAAATTTTTACTTCTATAATAATGGATAATAAAGGATTTTTGGAATTTATTGAATTGTACCGGGAGAATAGGTGTTTGTGAACACAAGTGATGCAATTTATGCAAACTGACATGTTTTTGAGCATCTTCGCGTCACAATAGTTCAAAAATAATTTCTTAACCTATTGAAAAACATAGGTGAATGTTTACTATACACTAAAACAAATTAGGCAGTTGTCTATTATATTAAAAAATATAGGTGATTGTTTAGTATACTGAAAAATGTAGGCGATTGAAAGTATACTGACAAAATATAGTAGATTGTATAGTATAATAAAAAAATAAAGGTGATTATTTAGTAAACTGAAAAAATATTGGCGATTGTCTACTATATTGAAAAATGTAGGCGATTGTCTACTATACTGAAAATATATAGGGATTGTTTTCTATACTGAAAAAAATATAGGCGGTTGTCTACTATATTTAAAAAAATAAGTGATTGTAAGTATACTGACAAAATATAGGGAATTGTTTAGTCTAATTATTTGCATATAGTAATTGCTGTACATTTTTATAAAACTACCACTATGTAGGCCTACAAGGAAAGAAGACTGAATTGGAATGATTTCTTGTCGTGGAGTTGAAAATTTGAGAACGTTTTGAATAATGTAAATCAATGTGTATATTTTTTATTTATTACCTACTAGGGATACCCCAGCGTGCTTCGCACGCCAAACCTGTTAGAACTTTCTATACACATAATATGTTATATTTTCTTTATAATATAGATGTAGGATTAATAATAACCTCAAAACTAAGATCGTAAATGTCCAAAATGAAATTATTTTATGTTATAACATCAGTTATAAATAGGCCTAATAAAGGTTAAAAGAACCAGCAATGCTCAGGTCTACATTTTAATAAAAACCTAGCCTAAAATTTAGAAAAAGAAATAATTGCTTCAAAGTTTAAAATCAGCTGTTAATGTTAATTGGAAACGTAAGTTGGATGGTAAGTTGGATCGTGAGTGGTGAAACGCATCCAACTTGCAGTCCAACTCGGTCGTCCTACAAATCGGACCGTGTATGACTAGCTTTACATAAAAACAAAGGAAAAGTCAATTTAAAAGTTTAACTGTAAAATAGGCTAATTACATCTTTTGTTACATATTATGAATAAACAGCTGATTTGGATCAAAAACTTAACACAATTTTATGTTTGGCCTATACTGAACTAACACATGTTTCTTGAAAGTATTTAGATTTATTACCATAGCAACCAAATTAACAAATTTTAGGCCTACATTTTTTTTTATTTGCTCAGTGTTACAGCTTACATGAAATATGTGTAGGCCTATGTATAATTATTTATATATTTGTTTAAATTCTAACTTTTAGCATCCTCTCAAGAATGATTACATTACTGTTTCATCAGAAATATTGTATCAAAGCGAGAACTAAGTAAATGTTCCAGTGAAGTCACACAATGGTGAAATAATATTACAAACAAATTCTACAAAATATGTTACTGGGATACACCCAAACATTGTGGGTTTGAATGAATATAAATAGTGCATTTCACAAAAAAATTTCGAGTTTTAAGTGTATACCAATTAAGTAGTTAGTGAAATCAACCCAAAGTTATAATAGTTAAATAAAACAATTTTGTTAGGAAAAATTAAGTGTCATTTACTGGAACAGCAAAACCAATTTTAGTTTGTATATTACTAAAATTAACCGGTATAATTAAGGTAAATGTACAAATAATTTATAGTACAGTACTATATAACTTTATACAATGAACTAAATGAAGTTACTTTTTTTGTTCAACAAAGTGATAAAACATGTTGATAGATGAGATTAATGCCAATGAGATGTTAATACCCCAAACTGTTGTATCTATCATTGGAGATGGGGCCTGTCTTTTTCGAGCTCTTTCTTTTCTCTTGTTTAATACCCAAGAAAGGTGTCAGGAGCTACGAGAAACAATTGTTACGTATGTGGCTGAAAATTGGAATAACTTTGCTTAGATGTGTTATAACTCCAATGGCGATAATTTTTCAACTTCTGTGGAGTATGTACGTGAAATGAATCAACATTCAGTATATTATGCTGGTTATTGCGAATTGGTTGCCGCTGGTGAGATATTTCCATTTTTGTTTGAAGTTTATTATAATAATAATCTTTATGTAAAATTTGGTACAGACACATTCCCCGTAAAAAGATTGCGCCTAAGTGGGAATATTAATAGTGTTCATTTTGACGTGTATTTGCCTATTTCCGAAGACAATGTTTCACAAAATTCTACATTAACTATTTATGTCAAAAATAAAAAGCGTCGTGCTAGGTACACAAACAGAACACGAAAAAATCAAAATATTCAAGCTGTGAAAAAGTATAAACAAACCAACCCGAAAGGTAATCAAATAGCTGTGGAAAAGTATCAAGATGATCACCCCGATTTAAATAGATGTACATCAGCTGCATATCAGATGCGTCACCCAAAAATGCATAGAGTAGCAGCAATTAAATATCAAAATAATCACCCAGAGGTGCACAGAGCAGCAGCCGTTGCCTATCAAAACAATCGCCCAGAAGTCCACAGAGCTGCAGCAGCTAAGTATCAAAGCAATCATGTTGAAGTTCATAGAGCATCCCAAAATCTATATGATCGAAATAATCCAGGATTTCGGGCAGAAATTCGTTTGCGCATATGGAAAAATAAAAAACTTTCTGGTCTGGCCTATGATCCTAATATAGTTTATAAAAATGACATTGGTATCATGAGTGAAAAATGTCGGTTTTGCCATGCTCTTAAATGGAAAGGCGAGACACTTGGTATGTGCTGTAGTTCTGGTAAAGTACAGATCACCCCTTTGCAACCTCCACCAGAACCACTATATAATTTACTTATTGGTGAACACCCTGAGCAAAGCCACTTCATTGATCGCATTAGGCGGTACAACGGTTGCTTTCAGATGACATCTTTTGGTGCTAAACAGATTGTTGAAGATGGTTTTATGCCAACTTTTAAAGTGCAAGGCCAAGTTTACCATTTATATGGAAGCTTGCTCCCACATTCAGAAGAAGAGGCTAAATTTTTGCAAATCTATTTTGTTGGTGAAAATGAAAAAGAAGCTCGACTTAGGTGCTCGAACTATCCAGATGTCAAACTATTTTTAGTTAAACAGCTGCAAGATATGCTTCATAGTGAAAATAAGTACATTAGAGATTTAAAAACTACTATAGATAAGGTACCGGAGAATTGCGAACATTTTCAAATAGTGATTCACGCAGACAGAAAGCCTGCCAATGCTCATAGAGGTTGTTACAATGCTCCCACATCTAATGAGGTAGCTTTGGTAATAGTTGGACAGCAGTTCGAAAAGCGGGATATTGTCATTCAAAGCCACGATAATAAACTACAACGTATCAGTGAACTTCATAGATCTTATGATGCACTACAATATCCGCTTATGTTTTGCCACGGAGAAGATGGATATTCAATAGACATTTCACAATGTGATCCTACAACAAAACTTCCTTTGAACAAAAATGTATCTGCTGCCTGTTTTTATGCCTACAGAATTATGGAGAGGGAAGGAGAAAATAACTATTTTCTTCGTTATGGTGCTTTATTTAGTCAGTATTTAGTTGACATGTACGCCAAAATAGAGACGGAAAAATTGAATTATATCAGATATCAACAAAAAAGGCTTAGGGCAGATAACTATATTCATTTAAAAGACGCCATAGGAAGACAAGACGTTCAAGCAGATCAACTTGGAAAATTAGTAGTATTGCCATCATCTTTTACTGGAGGACCTCGGTATATGCATGAACGGGGTCAGGATGGAATGACTTACGTCCGACATTATGGAAGTTCAGATTTATTTATAACATTCACTTGCAATCCAAAGTGGAAGGAGATTCAAGAATCATTGCTACCTGGGCAAAAACATTATCATTGTCCTGATATTATTGCAAGAGTTTTCAATCGTAAAGTAAAAGAGTTAACAGATCTTTTGTTTAAAGGCCAACTGTTTGGAAAAGTTCGATGTCACATGTATTCTGTTGAATGGCAAAAGCGAGGCTTGCCGCATGTTCACATATTGCTATGGTTGGAAGATAGAATTTCATCCAATATGATAGATAAATTCGTATGTGCTGAAATTCCAAACCCTGATGAAGATCTACTACTTTATGAGATAGTCAAGGCCAATATGATACATGGACCATATGGCATTTTGAATAAAAGCTCTCCTTGCATGAAAGATGGGCGTTGCACTAAGTATTATCCGGCTATGCTTCTTCAAGAAACTCGAAGAGGTGAAGATGGATATCCAAAATATAAAAGACGATCGCCAGATGATGGAGGTTTTAAGGTGAACATAAAATCAGTAGATTTGGACAACCGATGGGTAGTACCTTATAACCCTGTTTTGTTACGTACTTTTAACGCCCATATTAATATAGAAATAACCAGCTCTGTAAAGTCTATAAAGTACGTTTGCAAATATATTACTAAAGGCAACGATCAAGCAGCATTTGCTATGGAGAAAAAAAACGAGATAGATGAAATAAAAATGTATGAAAGTGGTCGATATATAAGTAGTTCCGAAGCAGTTTGGAGAATTTTAGGATTTTCAATTCATGACAGGTATCCAGCTGTCACTCACCTTGATGTTCATCTAGAAAATGGACAACGTATTTACTTTACTGCGGATAATATAAATGAAAAACTTATTCATCAACCAACAACAACTCTTTTGGCATTTTTCGAATTATGCCAAAATGACGAATTTGCTAAAACTCTACATTACTTACAAGTGCCTTCGTACTACGTATGGCAAAATAAAAAATTTGTTCGGCGTAAACGAGGAGAAGCTGTAGAAGGTTGGCCAAGAGTAAGAAAGGATCATGCTTTAGGTAGAGTATACACTATTCATCCCAATAACGTAGAGTGTTATCATCTCCGTCTTCTTCTTCATCACATTAGAGGCCCAACATCCTTTTCTTATTTAAAAACAGTAAATCATATTGAGTATCCTACTTTCCAAGCAACATGCAAGGCGCTCGGGTTATTAGAAGATGACCAGCAATGGGAGTTTACTTTAAAAGAAGCTGCAATAACACGCTCACCTTTTAAAATGCGGGAACTATTTAGTGTAATGCTGGTATTTTGCCATCTCTCCGATGCATTGAGTCTGTGGAATAAATTTAAGGGTGATCTTTCAGAAGATATTATGAACCAATTGAACGGACAACATTTACAAAATAATCCATCAGTAGAGTTAGTATACAATAGGTGTTTAGAGTTACTTGAAGATTCTGTTTTAGCTTTAGGTGGACTAAACATGAAAGAATACGGTTTACCTAATCCAAAAAGATCTGGTGAAATTTTAGGAAACAAAGATTATATGTGAGAGAAACTAATTATGATATTGTTGCTTTGAATGAAACTGTATTGAAAAACGAAGCCTCATTAACAGATGAACAACGAATCGTTTATGATCGAGTTTTAGACAGCGTTGAATCCAACTTAGGGAAAGTTTTCTTTTTAGATGCTCCTGGTGGAACTGGTAAAACTTTCCTCATTAACTTGCTTTTGGCTAAAGTGAGAAGCAGCCATAACATCGCTTTGGCAACAGCATCATCTGGTATTGCTGCTACATTATTGGATGGAGGAAAAACGGCACATTCAGCCTTTAAGCTGCCATTGAATCTAAATTATACCACAACTCCTTCATGCAATATCAATAAACAATCAAATCTAGCAAAAATTTTACAGGATTGCAAACTGATTGTCTGGGATGAGAGCTCAATGTCACATAAAAAAGGCTTCGAAGCTTTGAGCAGATGTCTGCAAGACATTAGAAACTCAAAGAATACTTTGATGGGTGGAGTAACAGTTCTTTTAGCAGGAGACTTTCGTCAGACTTTACCAGTTGTACCGAGAGGAACTCGAGCCAATGAAGTCGAAGCTTGCATCAAGAGTTCATATCTATGGCCTCAAATAACGAAACTTTCGCTCACAAAAAATTTAAGAGTTTACTTAAGAGGAAATGTTACTGCTGTGCAGTTTTCTGAACTCCTGTTACAAATTGGAAACGGCGATTATCCAGGGTCAGAAGGAAAGATTACTTTGCCTACAGGATTAGGCACAGTAGTAAGTACTTTGGAAGACCTGATATCGAGAATATATCCCGACATTAAAAATCTCAAAGATAAATCGATTGACTGGCTATGCGAAAGAGCCATTTTGACATTAAAAAATGACACAACTTCTGAAATTAATAATATTTTATTAAATTCATTACAATTCGAAAAAATGCAATATATGTCTGTTGATTCAGCTTTAAAAGTTGATGATGCAGTACAATTTCCAACAGAGTTCCTGAATTCTTTGAACCCGCCTGGATTTCCACCACATGTTTTAACGCTTAAAGTTAGTGCACCTATTATGCTTTTGAGAAACCTTTGCCCTCCAAAACTGTGCAACGGTACACGTCTGCGTGTGACTGCCCTCCAGAAAAATCTTATTGAAGCAACAGTTATTACTGGAAGTGCCAAAGGTGAATCAGTTTTCATTCCACGCATACCTATGATACCATCGGACTATCCCTTTGACTTCAAAAGAATTCAATTTCCTGTTAAAGTGTGCTTCGCAATGACAATTAATAAGTCACAAGGACAATCATTAAAAAGAGCTGGAATTGATTTAAGAGAAGATTGTTTTTCACACGGACAATTATATGTTGGATGTTCCAGAACAAGTAGTCCATCAAGTTTAGTAATTCTGTCACCAGGAGGAAAAACATCTAACATAGTGTATAAAGAAGTTTTGAAATAATTAAATTTAAACTTTAATATTGATTTATTTGTCTATTTTTAGGAAAATTTACATTTTTCATAAGTGTATATATTTTTTATAATTCTCATTTACATATTATTTTTAGTTTTATGTACATTTTTAAACTCAATTTTAAAAATATGTAAATGTTTTGTAGATGAGAATTCCCGTTGCAGCTTTACTTGCTATAGTTTGAATGTAAGAAATATATGATTAACACTTTTTAATAAATACTGTACTTTACTGAGTAAAAATTTATTTATAATCTTAAATAACTTCGACTTTTTTAAACTTGAAATTTGGACTTTTTTTAAACTCAAAAGAATTTTAAATTTAAAATTAATTATATCTAAATTAATGTTAGAAATTAAAATTATATATAAACAATATGCACTGGGTATAAGTAGCATTTCCTAATTTCAATAATGCTATTAAGATTGTGGGCAAAGCCGCGACGGGTAATGCTAGTACGATTATAAAGAAGTGTACTAAGATATTGATTGTTAGTTGAAAATGGTAAAAATACTGGATTCACTTAGAGCAATATAACAGACAAAACAGCTGGTTATAATCAAAAGCTTCGCAACACACAATTCTAGGTGTGACCTATATTGAACCAACTCATATTTATTGTTGAATGAATTTACATTCATTAATTAACATAGGAATCAACTTAATCATAAATATCAAGTAATCTACAAATTAAATACAACTAAAAAAAACGAATACATGTAAATGGTCAGATTGTAAATTTTTTGTTGAAATTTTCACATATTAATAATTAAAAGTGATCTAATAATCTTTTAACACATACTTTATGGAAAAAACTTATCATAAAGATTGCACCTTTGCTACAATAGCTGTTGGTGGTGCTACCTACAAGGCAGAGTAAGAACTACTCCTAAGATGCGTTGTACACAAGGTATTGAGAATATTAAAGATATTTGATAGTTTTACGTAAGCAACTTAATTAGATAAATAATTTGACAAAAGTGACGTTACGAATGATTTATTTTAACCTGCATTCCTACTTAAAAGTGAATAAAAATTAATACATTAATACCTAAACGTGTGTTGTAAGTTGTAAGCAGATGTTAACAACAGTGACTAGATAGAGACAGTGTGGCCACATGAAAGCGGCCGCCATGTTTTTCCTAAAAGTAATGTTATCTGCCATAAAGTATAATGTAATTTATTTTCAAAATATTTATAAAACCTTTTGTTTTATTTCATAAAGGCCTCGTAAACAACTTTTTAAATATTAAAAAGAGTTAGAAAGCAGATAAGTTGTTTAAAATGAAATAACCTATAAAAAAATAATGATTTAGCCTAGGCCTACTATCACATTTTTTACTAGCCTATGCCCGATAGTTGAGTAGCCTACTGACGTTAATTACAAACTAATAAAGCTATATCAAAACAAGTTGCACTATTATTTTCTTTGTTCAATTCTAGGTTAAAAAAAATTTTGAAGTTCAATTACATTATTTATGCGGTTTATTTGAATAAAAGTTAAGGTTTTGTATTATTTTCAAGGAACAAAATTTTCAATAATTTGTAGCTATCTGAAAATTATTTGACTGGTCATAATGAAATTGTTTTTAATTAAATTTTATTCTCAACTTATAGACATTTTCGTTTTAAAAATTAAAATTTTTCTGAGATAATATTTTCTCAGAACTGACAGAACAGGATCATAGTAGGCTACATTCTAACAAAATATTTTACAATCACAGCTACATATAAACTTAGCAACAGTATAAAACTAAACCAATTGTCTTTTAATTATTATCCTGTTGTTAATTAGCCTTTTTTATCAATGAATAAATTTTAAAAATTAAATATTTTCTAAGTTACACTTTCAGATTTTTACAATGCATTTATTTCCATCTGATTTTTTTTAATAAGGAAAGCAATTCAAACTTTCCTAACTAACTAATTTATTTCTATTTCAATTGAAAGCTAATAATAAAATTAATGTCTCTAACAACAATTTAACATCGAAATTAATTGCAATTCTTTGATTTCGAGGTTAGGCAATTCAAGATTTTCAAGTTATTCAAAGCCGAAAAACAGGTTTCATTATTAATTTCCCTCATTATTTCAGTTAGGCCTACTTATTAATGTGATTCTTGCCTTAGATTGTACCTTCACCAAGACTAAAAGAAAGAAAAAATAACGATGACAATTTCATTTGAAAACTATAAACAAACGTAGGGCTAACACGGACGAAATTATAGGTTTGGGCCAAAAACAGTTCTTAAAATTGCGTGATACTAATATTTATTGCATTTATCTTTTCTATTGATAAAAATAATTAGCCTATGTTAGAACTTTTTAAAATGTTGTAAATAAAAGACTTTTGGTATGTACTTAGGCCTACTTACTTCTGAAATATGCGCGCTGAAACGATTCCGTAGAGTGGCGGGAGTAGCCTATCTGCTGTCATTTCCTTATTAATTTGGTGCAATATCACATACTTCAACACAAATCGCTTTAAAATAACTATTACGTTTATTTTAAAGTAAAAACTAACAAATATCTGTTAAAAAATCGGTAAAATCGCTTTTACAATATGTGATCGTGAATGAATGTAATGTAAACAGATACGAAGTTAGGAAAAACATGGCTGCCGACTTCTTGACCAAAGGAAACAAGACCTCACTTGGCCACACTGTCTCTATCTAGTCACTGTAATGTTAACTATATGGTAGCGCAACATGGCAGACAAAG
>JAGFPH010026527.1:0-10388 GCA_018207615.1 Philaenus spumarius
TATATTATATGTTTTAGTAGTGTTGAAAGACGTATTTTTTAGTTTACCTAGTAAATATAACAAAACGTATCATGCTAATCAAAAAACTGTTTAGAAAATTAAGGTTCATGATTTTTAAAAAGAAAAATAAACACTCGTACAAAAGCCTGTATTCATCATTCTTTCTCTTTTTTTTTTAGGTTTCTTGCAACTGGCATGTCTTACCGATCCCTGGCATTCTCTTTTCAAATGGGTCTAACAACAATAAGAGAAATTGTTCATACAACATGTGAGGCGTTATGGAGAATCTTGCAACCCCTCGTGATGCCAGAGCCTACAGAGTGCATGTGGAAAGAGATTGAAAAAGGATTCTGCACAAGGTGGAACTTTCCAAATGCTGTGGGAGCTCTTGATGGAAAACATGTTGTGATACAAGCACCAGACAACAGTGGAGCTGATTACTTCTGCTACAAAAAATGCTTTAGCATTGTGTTATTGGCGTTAGTGGATGCAGAAAAAAAGTTCATTTTCGTAGATGTCGGTGGCTATGGCAAAAACTCTGATGCCAGTATTTTCAATTCATCTGAATTGGGGAAAAAGTTACAAGATGGGACATTGAACCTTCCATCTGCAAAGAAATTGCCGGGCACTGATGTGTTTCTTCCTCATGTGATTATTGGAGATGAAGCTTTTCCTCTAAGAACCAATATCATGCGGCCATACTCAAGAGACGATGTTCACGGCAAGATTGAAGAAAAAATTTACAACTACCGAACTAGTAGGGCTCGAAACGTAGTTGAAAATGCATTTGGCATTTTGGTTCGTAGATTTCGTCTTTTTGAAAGGAAACTTTCTCTTTCTCAAGAGCACCTAACACATGTGATTCTTGCAGCTTGTTGTCTGCATAATTACTTAAAAAAAGACACGTGTTATTGGACAGAAAAAGATGTACGAGTTACATTTGCAGATGCTAGATCGTTTGCCTCATTGAGAGGCACAGGTGGTTTGTCTGGTTGCGAAGCTATTGCAGTTAGAAACATCTTTAAAGATTATTTTAACTCTGAGTTTGGATCAGTAGAGTGGCAAAGGAAAAGAGCTCAAGTTGGAAAGCAATGTGTTTGAAGGGCTAAAAGTCTACTTAAAAAAGACGCAGTAATTGTGTATTCAGGAATTTATTGTTATAGCACCTAAAACAAAATACTGAGCTTCTCAAGAAAAATGTCTGTGTGTTAAAAATTACAACATGTCTTGAGCATATAATGTGGAAGTTTTTATTGCTACTCCCTAATTCTACATTTGGCACTCTAGTGCGCGCGTAGCGGGCAAAGTATAATATAGGAATATGTTCCAAAATGAGGACTTTATTGTTATAAATTTGGATTGGGCTTTGACTTGGGCAGATCTATTTTGAGCATATACTATATATTGGCCCCCTAACCCAACCCAATTAACCCACTTCACATTACATGGTATTATTTTTATACAAGTTATATTATGTCATTGTTACGTAGATTTACCTCAAATTATGGAAATTTGAATGTATGATTTTTGAAAGCAAACAGATTCATAATCTGTTATGTAAAGCTATTCCAGGTCACAGTGGTGTATATATGAAATTTTGTCGGGCGGGGGGGCCAGAAAACCCGGGGGGGTTGGGGGGGTATGGAATACCCCCCAGCCACAGGGTGGTCCGGGGGGACTCCCCCGGGAAAAATGTCAAATCAGGTGTCAAAAATCACGTTTTTAACTACTCTAGCACTAAAAAACTGATAGAAAATTGGTTCGTTTCTCAGGGGAAAACAATTATTTAGGCCTGAATTATATTCTGTAAATAATTTAAAAAGGCCTAAGAAAAATATATGATTCCAATGTTGAATAGCATAAATGTTGAAAAGAAACATTTTTACTTTTTATAAACCTATTTTCTGGAAAGGTTATCAGTTCATCATCACCGGTAGGTTACATAAATTTGTTACACAAATAAAAATATGTGTATCAAATGCAGAAGTGGATGCGAACATGTGAAAGTATGAATTCCTGCTTCGCTCAAAATCGTTTGAGATATACGCCAAAAAGATAAAATATTTCCAAGTTAATGCTCAGGCATATACAGAGTGTAAATTAAGTATTGAAACAAATATGTATTTTTTAACAATATTAGATAAGAATATTTTGTTTTTGGCATTGATTGTTAACAAAAGTTCTGCCTTTGTAACATACAAACAAAAAACAAACACCAAATAAAACATTGGTTTAGCGCGAGACACTACTTAACCTATCACCCCAATGATCGAAGTGAAGCCACATTTAAGCTTAAAATAGATTTTTATCATATCAATGAACATAGCCTACAAAATTAATACTATTGTAATTTACTTGATTGTTTCATTGTTGCACTGATCTCTTCCCATATATTATCACGCCTTACGTTATTAAAATATTCCGGATGTCGCATGTTGTACAACTCCGGGTATTTTTCCACCATCACAATCAACTTGGACACATCCATCTTCCTACTTGTTGTCAGCCGTACTAGTGGAAAATGGCGGAAGTCCCGTGCCGCCCGCCCGGTGGTGAGTATGAGTCACCGGTACGGCCGAGACGGACGCTCGGAATTGTCCTAAAGTTCGTTCTCCCGGACTTTTTAACAAGTGGCGGAAGGTGCCGGTCGTCCGTTGCCGGCCGTCCCGCCGTAGTGCGCGCACTCTCATTAGATTCAATGCTACAAACTTTTAAAATTTGCCGTGACTGCCGCCCGTCCGTGCCGTGCCGCCCTAGTGCGCGCTAGGCTTTAATATACTAATGACTATACAAATTTTAATTGGTATTCTCTCTCTCTCTCGGGTTAAAGAGTACCTGGCTAGTTATATATGCAATCACTTAATATTACACTTAAAACTACTACAAAGAAATATTACAAACTAAATTATTATTGTTAAAAAAATGTTCACTATTATATATATATGGCCAAATCGAAGTTAAATTAAATGTTCTCAAGTCTATTAATTTAGAAGATCAAATTTCTGGTACTTTGTTATATGGGTTGGTAAAATTTGGTAGAATATTACCTAGGCTGCAGATTCTATTATGTGCTGATACAAACAGGTTTACTTATTATAGCTCTGATATTTAATTTTAGTTTTCTTCTATTCAGTGTTTAAAGTCTTTAAGTCAATTCAATTCTTCTTATAAATTTGGTTTAATTTACTGCTCATCAAAATGCAACTGTGTTATATGGGTATTCAGAAAGGACTGTAAAAAAAGGAAGCCTATAAATTTAAACAATTACCGCTTCAAGAATCGATACGGCCATTTATAGTTTAACTCCATAACTTCTGTTAGCAGTGTTCATTTGCTTAGCGTGTATGTAGTCACGTTTTATTAAATATAACGAACTTTACAACTACCGTTATATTTTATGTCCTTGGTATCACTTTTTTAATTGTATTAAATGTTTATTTCACTTTGAATTGTTAATAAAGTCCAAAATATCCATTTTATATTTTCACATAACAGTATCGTATTGTATTTATCACATCTGTTTTTTGAATCCTGCTCCTTTTCATTGATCACAGTTTAGACAATGGAATCATCTCTGCCGTGAATCGAGTTTGTATTACTTACGCGATTGTATTTAAGGTTATCAAACACACTAACTTTCTTTTAGAATTTTACAAGTAGTCATTTATAATTCAAATTATACACAATGCTTCTACTTAATTTATAATTTCATTCACACTAAAACTAACTTAATCTATATCGGTTAAATACAATGATTTTGTTCTTACTTGCCCTTTGTTTTTATAGGCTAATTTTTATGATTAAAATTTGATTTATTTATGTTATACGGTAAGTTTAATTTAATTTAGCTTAAGCTTGTTATCATTTGTGTATTTACTGTGGTTTAATTTACTCATTTAAAATCCCGAAGTTACTTTATTAAGATATTAATTTTGACTGCTCTAGGCTAGGTTGTAGGCTTATACTGAAACTTACATTTCATTGTATTTTTATTTGTTAACCAGGACTCTTTAACTTTGAAATTATTTAGATATATACAAAATGTTACAGTACGGCTGCTAATGTTTCTTCTTTTGCTCTGCTAAAACAAATAATTTTAAAGAACAAACTACCTATTGATTTTATTAATTTTATATCGTGGGTATTTCCCTAAAGTTTGCCGTTTCCTGCTAATGTTCTACAAGCTACCAAAATGATTTTGTGAGTGTTTAAGTGTACTCCTTGCATTTGTATTTAAACTATTTATTTGTTGTTCATAATCTTAACAACATACAGCACATCTGAGGAAGTTCTAACTCCCCTCTGGAAACAAAGCCAGTAAAATGTGTGTAGCTACTTAAATTGCATTCATCAGCTGTCAATGACTGTAAACATTCCTCATACTTTACTTTAAGAGCTAATTTCGTAACAATAAAACCACATATATAATATAATACATTATGTTTGTAGTAGGATCTTGCAATCACCATACTCTTTGTAAGTTGCTAATTTCTAGTTTTTCACTTTCCTCAATATTCAGGTCATCTCAGCAAAGCTCATAATTATGTAGAACTTTGTATAACACTGTCATATTGCAAACAGTTTCCCTTATTTGATGATTGCACACTATTCCTAAACATAAGTTTTCTCAAGGCCAGTTGGAATTGTTTTATATTTAGATTGTTGTTATGCCCTCTCCTAGATCTTATGCAAGAAAATAACAACTCCAAATGGTTTTGACAAAACTTATAAGTTAAGATGTACTTAAGGGTCGGCTCTAGCTGTCGGCCATGTTGGCTGACACTCCATAAGACCAATGTTAAATTAAAATCCAAATTTTTCCTTTATTTTTGATCGGATAATTATGAACGATATGTCATTTTAAAGGTATGGCCAATATGCATGCAAATGGCTTTTCCAAAACTAAGAAAAACATTTTGTTTAATATTTATTAACAATTTAAAACATTGATTTTTAATATTTTTTTATGTTGTAACTATTAATTATAGCGAAAAATTACCAAGCCATTCGGATGAAGAATTTTGTCCCCAAGAGTTTGGTATTTAAAAAAAACGCTATTTCAACAATTGCGGGTTTTAAATGGATTTAGGATGAGCAATGTCCCTGTAACCTACCGCCGTTACGCTGGAGTCGCAGATTGCTTTCTGTTTTACTAGAGCTGACCCTGAAATGTATGTCATCTAATAATCTACTAGTCAAAATTACGATTGAATATATATTTGTCATGATTCCAAGGGCAAAGATTTTTCTGGGATGCCGTAAAATAAAAACATTTTCTATAGTCAAATTCTTTATGTGTTCTAAGCACTCATTTAACATACCTCTGTCACGTAATAATATATAACCAAAACACTTAAGGAACTTTGCCAGACAATGCAGTTCCGCTACAAATCTATACGGCAGAGCTCGTGGTTGCCTGGAAAGTGGTGGGGGAGACGGACCACGTTTTGGCTCACGCATCACATACAGCGCGCGATCCATAGTTGTCTATATCGATGGTCGTGGTTTACCTGTATTTACCCTATACCAGAAAAAAAAATTTTTCTGAGTAAGTACCCTATTTTCAGGACTTGAACGTTTTTATTTTGACCCATTTTTATATTGGAAATTTCAATGTAACATTTTTGCTGGTAAATGTATGCCTTGAATGTTTAATAATATATTTATAGAGGGAGTTAAAGTACCCATGTGATATATAAACATTTCAAAATTTAATTACCCAGTTATCTGTGTCAATGCGGTGTACTAGACAAGCGTAACTTCAATCCCAGTCTCTCAAAAGTTGGAATTTCCATGTTTTTGTGATAAAAATTTATATTTCTGAATAACTACTTGTACTGCAAGACTTGTACCACTAATTCTGCAGGTGTTTTCTTTGTATTTAGGTAGATTTATGTTTGTAAGTAGCATAGAAGGTAAAAAGAAAATAGGTACACAACAAAATGGTCAACAAATTTTAAGTTGACTCATACAAAAACTACACACTGTGCCACCTTAATTCTACTTAAATTTCAAAAAGACATCATAGTCTTTAAAATACAGTAGAGCGTCGATAATCCGAACGTCAATAATCCAAAACGTCAAAAATCCAAATGCGTTCCCAGGCTGCCCCTGCAAAAATTTTGTTTTTTTTTGCAAATTCCAGTTATTGCGTTGTTAAAAATTTCACAAAAATCTTCATCGCAGTTTGACATTTTTATCTTTTTTATAAACACTTCTTAATAGCTGCTCTCACACGCCCTCACAGCAGACTGGATGTCAGTATTTTCACTGTCACGCTCATAAGCTGCTTTAGCGCTAGCAGTAAACAAACAGCGTAAACATACAGAAAGTTCATTCATTTCTCTTTGTGTAATCATTATAACAGTGTGTCGTACATACAGTAGTGTACTATACAGTATTTTTTTTTATTTTTCGTTTGTGATAACTATAATGTACAAGTGAACTTCTAATTATGTACTATACTGTAATTGAGAGTTACAAGTGTAATCATGTTGGCCCTACTGTGTACGTGCAGATTCTTCTAAATCATAATATGTAAGTAGTCTTACATACTGTATCGTAATTACATTACTGCTTGTACTGTTTTTAGTGTTTAACCACTTTAATCGATTAAAGGGCATATATTTTAGCCTAAATGGCATTTTCTTAGTTATTTTCAAAAATCCGAACAAATTGATAATCCGAACCCCCCTCAATCCCAATTAGTTCGGATTTTCGACACTCTACTGTAACACAGAAATTAAAAACCCATCAAGTACTTTTAAGGAATATCGATTTAAAAATACATCTAAAGTTTACAGAATTTTTGAAGTTAAATTTTTTTTATTCTATTCTTTACATAAAACAAATTTGTACTAATCTATATATTGCGAATTTAAAAAAAACTACCCTTTCCAGAGTAACATCCGCTTGAAAAGTCTAAATAGTAGTTGGTAAAGTGTCTTTATTGGTTGTGGAAAGCTATGAATAAAATAAAAAAGTGAAACACTTCACATGTGATAGTAACCATATTAAACTTCACAATAATATTCAAGTTCTGAGAGGGTTGTCAATCTTCCGGGCAAAATAGTTCAGAACCTAATGTGTGTTAAAAAAAATCATCATTTAGAACTGATTATTAATTAAATTAGCATACCTTGACGGGGTATGCTCATGTATGAACATGAGGCCAACTAATAACAATAATACACTACTGTTTGCATGTCAGTCACATATAGTACAAACCAGTGGTGGATCCAGGAGCTCATCTGGGAGGGGGTAATATTTCCCAGGTATGCAAAATAACTGGTAGGTTTTGGGGGGTTCCCAGAAAATATAAAAAATGTTAACGCAAAACGTTGAATTGAAATATTTTGGTTGTCAACAATGTTTTACTTGTTAAATTCTTTATTTTTGTATTTACGGATGTATACAAACTTTGGTTTGGCATCGGCCTTCGTACACCGCACTTTTGATTGTTTTCTTGAGATCTTACTCGCACTTGTATTAAATATGTCAAAATATTACACTTTTTACGAAAAAATATTACTGTTTTTGACGACCTTTAATGAGTGAAGTTCTGATTTTGGGATATAAGCCCCGAAACGAGTAAGAACAAGAAAATAAAAGTCACAGATGATATGACATTGTAACTGATCACTTAGGCCTATAACCATATTGTGAGTGAGAACAATATTTGTTCACCATATAATACTTTTGACTTGAATAAAATTCAACAAATCTATTTCGGATTTCAATTTTATTCACAAATTAAAATGTGTGTCGAATATAATATTTTATTTATTGCGGAATTATCTGAGGTTAGATTTTTAGTGATTTAATTAATTTAGAATTACGTAAAGTAAATGCTGAACCAACAAAAGGATTTTTTATTTTGACAAAACATTAAAAATAAAACTTGTGCTTAATTTGATTAAGGTAGGCCTACGTAAATATAGGCCTATCGCCTATATATATGTAGGCCTACTTGTACAACTGTGTCAGAATAAAGAGGAAGCTTACCTATTGATGTCTTCTGTTTTTTTTTTTTTTTTTTAATAGAAAGATGTTAGTTTTGAAGTTTGTTTCATATTAGTTCAAAACTATGTCTCAATAAAATATCAAACAAAAGTACACCAACATATTAGAAAACTTGATCTGTTTTTGAAGTAAACAACTAGCCAAAAGAGCTAAGGAACCATAGATTAGAAATTTTACTATATAAGTTACTTAAGCCGAAAGACGCAACGTGCGCAATTCATCGTCAGAACGGTGAACCAACCGATTCAACTTCAATACGCAAGAAACAAACTTGGAAATCGATTGCTTTCCCGATCGATTTTTCTATGCGTTAATCTCGCATTTTTTTGATAGAAATCAGAATGTAATAAGACACGTAACATTTTGTTTCGGAGTTCGGGAGGGGCAATTGCCCCCTTTGCCCCCTCCCCTGGATCCGCGCCTGGTACAAACATTCATACAAAAACTGCCCATGTTTGTAATAAACATTTTTTTTAACCTCATGTTCTCTTGCTGGAGTGTACTGAAAACTGCTATTTCAAATGTGCCTTATCTGGTTTGAAGTCTGGTGTTCGAATATTAAATCATAAATGCAATTGAGGGTGAAATTTTATTTGTCATTCAATATACAGGGTATTTCAAAATGAATATCGGGGTTTTAAGGCTTTGCAGTGTTTATTACGTTTAACTTACAATTATAAATAATACATCAAATGAAAGAGCAACTCAAACAGTTAGTGTTCAATGTGAGTAGTCGAGTTTGTCCCAAATCTTGTTCAGTGTGTCTGAAGTAACTGTTGCAACAACTGGCTCAATCCTGTTTCTGGTAGCGGAGGTACATACAGATGATGCTTTATGAACCCCCAAAGATATTGAACCAAGATAAAACAATTTTTAGTTTTAGCCAATAACTCGGTTATCCTTTAAGTTACAGAAATAATAAACAAAAATTGTGTTTGTCATTAAATAAGGAAATTTTTTGTTTTTTAATTTCTTTGTTAAGTTACCAATACTTTACATTAAACATTTTAAACAGCCGCCATTTTGAAAATATATGAAACAACGTTTTGGTTTTTTTGAACATGGGTAAAAGATTTTATACCAAATATGTATCAATAATTTGCATTCAATATATTTCCTACATCCATAGGTATTAAGTATTTTGTATAAGAAAACAAAATGGTGGATAACTGGAAAACGAATCATTTCCAAACCTATGTTTATAAGAACTTTTTTCTTTATTTTCACTAGTAGAACACGTCCTGAAAGTTTCTGCATTTCCTCTTGAATCACCGTGTGTGTGATTCAAATATTCAAATACCAGAGTAAGATGCAAAGTTCAAATAAGATAAGGCAGATTTGAAGCAGTTTGTGTCTGATATGTGACCAGTAGTATAATAATGTTTATTAGCTGGTCTGATGATGCTGTTTGTGACCGCGAAGCATGTATCCGCTGAACCCAAAAAGTAGACTAAACAATTTTTGACTAAACGAAGGTAGATTAGATTCTTTTGGGATGGACTCCTCCTTGGAGAAGCTTTCCTCGCACGTCAACCCTTGGTTTATTGTGCCCCCTGTGTCCCTCTCGTAGCACGTTAGAAGTCTGTACCCCTTGTGAGGTCCAGGATTTTCTCCACCAAGTACGTGTCTTCTTCGTTCTCTGGTTGCTGTATTCCAAAGAGCCCTCTCCTACGCCCCAGAATCCCGCACTCAAACATAATGTGTCTTGCTGACTCTTCGGCCTGATCACAAAGCCAACACCGTTGGTCGCCTTCCAGGGTTCCCACTGTTGCTCGGTTTTTCCTGAACTGACCATGTCCAGTAATGAGTCCTCATGATAATGAGTTTATCTTAATTACAATATATCAAAATAACAATGTCTTAAAAAGATTAGTTGGATATTAAAAAATAAATTAATCAGTTGTGTAATCCATAAGTTAACATTAGATTTATTTTGACAGGTGAAATCATTTGAACAAAACCCTAATGTATTTATCAAAAACCAAGATGCTTTTATTGAAAAAATTTCCAAACTAGTCGAGGATGGAAAAACAAAACTGCAGGTAAATGGTTTTAGCGAATCATGTAATATTTATTTTAATTAATCATGTTAATTGATAAATTACTAAAAATAATATGGTCAGTATTGATTGTAGGGGAGACATCTCTATGTCTATTGAGCAGTTTTATTTAAGCTATTAAAGTGAAGTATTGTACGAAGTAATGACATAACAAACTTCTAACCAATATTATTATGTTGATCTTAAAATTCTGTAAGCTTTGATAAGCCATCTTTATTTTAATATTTCTAATATGTTTTAAATTATATCTCTTAGATGCTGTACCAATCTTACAAAACGATTAAATAGGGAATCGGAAGCAATACT
>JAGFPH010026529.1:0-10388 GCA_018207615.1 Philaenus spumarius
TGGAACCTTCTAAAAACAAATGTTATGTTTTATTTATAATAAAGTTGTACGATTAATAATAACCTCAAAACTAAGATGATAAATAATGAT
The DNA here is from genome assembly GCA_018207615.1 of Philaenus spumarius. Classification (NCBI taxonomy): domain Eukaryota; kingdom Metazoa; phylum Arthropoda; class Insecta; order Hemiptera; family Aphrophoridae; genus Philaenus; species Philaenus spumarius. The sequence continues at coordinate 91 of JAGFPH010026529.1, forward strand.
AAATGTTCACATCAAATTATTTCTTACATTTGATAACAGCAGTTATAATAATGTTTAAAATAACCAGCAAGGCAATAACCTAAAAGCTAGAAATACAAAAATAATTGCTTCAAATTTTTAAATCAGCTGTTAATGGAAATATTGGAACAAACAGCTAGGCTATATTATCTGTTATTTTATTCAATTGGTTGCTGTGGTAATAAATGTAAATACATGTGTTTATTTATCATTTTAGGCCAGATAATGCCATTGTACCGCTCCACTTGTCCATTCCCTCTCGGGTTGTATGGAGTTGAGCGACTAGTAGCGACACCAAGAGAATTGAGGAAAGATGTGATATCATAAGACATAAATGAAGAGCCTCGATCTGAGTGTATGAAAGCAGGTAAACCAGTTAAAAAGAATAGTTTGGTCAAACAGTTAATGACAGTAGCTAAACTTATATCCTGGCAAGGAAAAACAAAGAGAAATCTTGAAAATTCATCGATGATCGTTAAGATATATCTATTTATTTATCTATCTATTTAGTTTTAGTGGGGAGCGGTCCTTTAAAGTCTATGTTTAACCTTTCCATAGGTGCCGTAGCTTTGATAAGCTGACCTTGGTATTTACAGAATCTAGGTTATACCAATGAGCATATACCACACCGGGATGTCATTTGTTTTATGTCTTCAACTGAATAAGGCAAGTTTTTTGACTTTATCCAGTGGAGCATTCTGGTTATTCCAGGGTGGCAGAGAGCCTGGTGAATTTCAAAGAGCTTGTTGTGACTATCCACAGCTCCACAAACTTGAGATAAAGTATCAGCCTTGATATTTTCTATTCCTGGTCTATATATGATATCAAAATCGTACGGAGCTAGTTCGATTCGCCATCTCGCAACCTTATCATTTTTTATCTTACTAGATAGTCTCTTGTTGAAGATATAAGAAAGCGCCTGTTGATCTGTGATCAACTTAAATGATTTCCCTATTAACCCATTCGCTTATAACGACGGCGATACGCCGTCGTGCTCCCTGTTGCCATTATGTGAAATGACGGCGAATCGCCGTCCACCAATAAAACCTGTATTATCCGAGTTGGTTCCTAAGAAATACAAAAGATCGCATATGCATCTTGTTGTGTAAGTTTCAGGCTTTCTTCTGGTTATATTTTTATCTTCCATGGCCTGCCATAGTCTTCATTTGTTAGTATTTTTTATTAAAAGTGTAGCAGATTGATCTAAATTAATTATGTAACTTAATAAGAACTGATCTAAGTTATTATTATAAACTTCTCACACATACAAATCATACAGATTCAAACTTAAGAGCAACCAAGCAAGCTTCATATAACCACTCCTAGATGGCGCTGATGAAGGTACATTTTTGTTAAAACCGCTCCTAGGTAATGCTGATAAACTATCTTTTACTTTACACGGAATATTTATACCGATAGTAAAGTAACTGAAGTTTTGTTAATTTGTCAGTTTTCTTTCATGAAGCCGTAGTCTAGTGGATAACGAGGCGTCTTTCTGATCAAAAGATGCCGAGTTCGAATCTAGGCTAGGGAGACCAGATATCTAATCATATCTGTGGTTTGAGGGTAGGAGGGCGGAAGTAAAGCAAACGGTGGTTGGCTCGCTTCCAAGCTGACGGGATATGACTAGATATCTGGTCTCCGGCTGGGGCTGTTTTGCACAATTTTACAAATATATATATACTATAAAAAAAAAAAAAAAAAAAAAAAAAAAATAAATTTTTAGTAAACAACCTTGCATTAGTTAGTCAAAAAATGTCATTTAATAATAAATGTGTGTCTTAATATAATGTTTTTTTAACCTACAGTCAATTCTGATTAGAAAAATAACATTTTATACAGTGTAGAAATAAAAATATAGTAAACTGTGTGAAAACACCCAGGAAAATCGTTTTTTTAGCCCGGTCAGGTATTAAAAAAACTTTAAGTGAAAGGGTTAAAAACATTTTCCACTTCCTAAGCGACTCCATTACGGCCGAAGCCTCCTTTTCTATAGCAGAATGGGACTTCTCTGCTTTTGAAAGAGTACGGGAGAAAAACGCTACTGGTCTATTATCTTGACTTAATATAGCAGACAGGGCAAAGTTTGAAGCATCGGTTTCGACGGTCAGGGGGCGATCAACCGATATAGTAGTGATTGTAGCATTTGCTATGTCTTTCTTTAAATTTTCAAAATCGTTTAATGCTTTCTGAGATAGTGGAAAAGATTTACTATTGACTAGATTTTGAATTTTACATGAAAACCTGGGAATCCATTTTGCATAGTAGGCAAAGAAACCCATAACCCGTTTTAATGATTTAGAGCTTACAGGGGGTGGCAGTTCAAGCAATGGTTTCAAACGATCAGGATCAGGCTTAATTACTTGATGACTTACCAAATGTCCAAGAAGTTTTATAATTTTCCTCGAATATATACTTTTCTTGTGGTTTATAACTAGCCCATATTTTTGTACACAGGAAAGAAACTTTGACAGATTTTGGTCATGATCTGAAACTGATGTTCCGCACACAGTAATATCATCAAGGTAAGCTATGACTCCGTTAAGTCCTTCATCATGGATTATTTTGTTCATCACTCGTTGGAAACAAGCCACTCCATTAGTAACGCCAAAAGGAATTCTAGTAAATTCATATAATTTACCACAAGCTTCAAAAGCCGTAAAGTGCCTCTCCTCTGGTAATATAGGGATTTGGTGATAAGCATCTTTCAAATCAATAGAACTAAATACTGTATAATTAGCAACCTTTCTTACTACACTATCTACATCTGGTAAAGGATATGCATCAAGCAAAGTATACTTATTTATAGTTTGAGAATAATCAATAACTAGCCTGCTTTTACGATTACCGTTTCTAGTCACTAGTACTTGTGCACGCCATGGAGATATACTGTCTGTTATAATTTCTTCTGACAGCAGTTTAGAAATTTCTAATTTGATGAACTGGGTGTCTTCTTTGGAATACCGCCTGGATCTAGTAGCTATAGGTTTACAGTCTGGGGATGGATTGCCAAACAACTTATGAGGCTGCACAAGAGCTGGGGATGCATTGCAAATTTGAAGAGTGTCACACTTGCCACCAAATGACATATCGATCTTAGAATGCAATTTCATTACGTCATGTCCTATGAGAACATTAGCACACAACTCATTAAGAACAGAAAGTTTAAGGTTCGGATAATCATGTTTAGCCAGTCTAAGATCAGCTAGTATATAGCCCTCAAGCTGAGAAGTCAAGGATGTTGAGGCCATTGATACACGGCCTATTTCTGGATATATTTTAACATTATGAATTTTAGCAAAATTCTTATTTATATAACTACAAGAACTTCCCGTATCTATCAGGCATGTAGCAGGAATATTATTAATACTAGGGGAGACCCCTGCGTGCTCCGCACGCCAACCCCCAATGGAACCTTCTAAAAACAAATGTTATGTTTTATTTATAATAAAGTTGAACGATTAATAATAACCTCAAAACTAAGATGATAAATAATGATAAATGTTCACATCAAATTATTTCTTACATTTGATAACAGCAGTTATAATAATGTTTAAAATAACCAGCAAGGCAATAACCTAAAAGCTAGAAATACAAAAATAATTGCTTCAAATTTTTAAATCAGCTGTTAATGGAAATATTGGAACAAACAGCTAGGCTATATTATCTGTTATTTTATTCAATTGGTTGCTGTGGTAATAAATGTAAATACATGTGTTTATTTATCATTTTAGGCCATAAAAATATAATTTACATATTAACTGTCATATTATTTTACAGAACAGCTGTTTTATGTTTTTAATTTATTTATTTAATACCAAATGTTTTAAAGTAAACTGCAGAACAGCTGTTGTAGGTTTTTAATTTATTTATTTAATACCAAATGTTTTAATATAAACAAACCAGATGTTTTTAAATTCTCATGTATTTCTTATGGGGATTTTTTGTTTTTCGGGGACCTCAAAAACTCCTTAGTTTTTAATTTTAGAAAAAACTTATATTTTTCCCTCATTCCTTGAATCGATACCTTTAATTTGATACCTCTCCCATCATCCTCCGATTTACCAAATTCCCACAATTTTGAATCTAAAATTTCGCTTACAGAATTATATATAAGGATAGCCTTTAACTAAAGCTTTAGCTAGTGGTAAGCCGTCAATTGAGGCTATTATAGAAGACGCTATTTTTTTGGTTTTAGATATTTCTCCATTAGTATAAAGTTAATAAAATTGTAGTGTTGTGGATGAATAAAAGACTTAGAACCTTTTAAGTATATAAGGCTTTTATTAACTTTAAACTTTACCTACAGAAACTGATCTTCAGAATAAAATAGGCCTACATATCATAATGAAATCTAACAAACTATAAACAGTCATTGGTTGCTATGGCAACCAATCATGTGTGCAATAATAATTGTTTCTACATACATCACACTACCCTTAAAATTAAATCAAGCAATAGCGAAGCATTGCGGGTGCACTAGTAATAAATAATAAACGGTATCAGTTAACTGACACAAACTTTCTCCCAACTTACTGTAGTCAAAATAATATTGTTTTTAATCATTTTATTTACTACTTTTTAGAACAAAACAAAAAAATAATATTCTACCTACGTCAATCGTATAAAAAAGTTATTGTCCCAGGCGGGATTCGATCGCGCGACCTTTGAATTACTGGCCGTCTTCTCTACCGTTGTGCTATCCCTTGCGGCCGTTACCGTGATGCTAGATTGACAACATAAACTTGTTTATTTTTTAACATTTCCCCATAATTATGAAACGCCGAAGTTTTGATAAAAGCGGATGGTGTCATTTTGTTTGGCATCTTAAGCACTATAAATACTGAAAATTTGATCAAAATCGTTAGAGCCGTTTTTGAGAAATTTGCATTTTTGTCGTTTTTTATTGGTTTTTAGGGGTAAATTACCCTTAAAAATTAAAAATTCCAAAAAATGAAAAAAACGCCTGGAGATATTAGGGTTTAGTACCTACATACCAAATTTCATGAAAATCGGACCAATAGTGTCCCCTCTGGTCGTGTATACATACTGACACACTGACAGACAGACACCACGTTAAAAACACTTTTTTGGGTTCAGGGAGCACCAAAACAAAAAATTCCACTAAAAATATTTTTGGGTTCAGGGAGCACCAACACAGATAATTGCACTAAACAATTTTTTGGGGTTCTGGGAGCACCAAAACAGATAATTCAACTGAAAATTCAAATTCGAACGTTTTTACGAAAACAATACTTTCTCCATATACTACGTATAGGGTGGAGAAAGTAAAAACATAGAGTTTTGTTAATAAAATAAATGTATCTTTAAAATGTGATACGTATATATCCATACATTTATAGGCATAAAATAGGATGCAGCATGTGTCATTAGTGAGCGTCTGTAGTGAATGTATTTGTATTTATCCATATGTCTTTGTACACACTCAGAGAAAGGAATTAAAACACGTGGATGGATATATTCCTCGTTTTGTGTACGCATGCACAGAAAATGAACTGCTTGTTCATTCAGTATACACATTTCTAACCTCAAAGAAATAAATAAAATAGAATGATAATAGATTATTATAGATGATTTATTAAACTTTCTAGCAAATTGGCAAGACCGTGGTCTTGGTGAATTACCAAGTAACTTTTTTAAAACAACTTAGAAATGAGGAAGCACAACGTCCATTTCAGGGGTATTACCAAGTAAACTATTTCAACAAAACTTGCAAAATGAGGAGGCACAATGTTCATTTCAGAAGTATTACCGAGTAAACTATTTTAAAACAACTTACAAAATGAGGAATCACAATGTCCATTTCAGAGGTATTACCGAGTACACTATTTTAACACAACTTACAAAATGAGGAATCACAATGTCCATTTCAGAGGTATTACCAAGTAAACTATTTCAACACAACTTGCCAAATGAGGAATCACAATGTCCATTTCAGAGGTATTACCAAGTAAAATATTTTAAAACAACTTACGAAATGAGGAAACACAATGTCCATTTCAGGGGTATTACCAAGTAAAATATTTTAACACAACTTACAAAATGTGGAATCACAATGTCCATTTCAGAGGTATTTCCAGGTAAACTATTTTAATGCAACTTAGAAATGAGGAAGCACAATGTCCATTTCAGAGGTGTTTCCAGGTAAACTGTTTTAACACAACTTACAAAATGAGGAAGCACAATGTCCATTTCAGAGGTATACCAAGTAAACTATTTCAATACAACTTGCGAAATGATAAATCACAATGTTCATTTAAGAGGTATTACCAAGTAAACTATTTTAACATAACTTACAAAATGAGGAAGCAATTGTCCATTTCATTGGTAGCATGCATGTATTTTATAACGTGATTCGATTGTGATACGGTACGGTACGGTGCGAGAGATTTCATTCGAAAGCCCACGTAAAAAGTGTCGAACGGCCCATAAGGAATTTTTACTTCAGAAATATGGAAATGGGAAGTGGTTTGACCCTCAAAGTGGGCTAAGGAAAACTTTAGCTTTGCAGAAGGTTGCCCGGTATTTCAGTAATATGTACTAATAATTAGATACAATCGAATAATTTTGAGAAAATTGCATTTTTGAAATTTCCCCTTTTATTACACTTAGTGCAATCATTGAAGCGTTATTGCTCCGAATTTGTTTACTGTGAACCGATTTGCATGAAATTTTGGAATTAGGCTTATCTTACCCTTAAATTCAAAAGTGAAAATGATCTGAACTCCGCACCCACCCTGGGGGTGGTTGCCACCCCTTCTCGGTGGTGTAAATTTTTGTCAAAATAACCTCAGATATCGATAGAAGGCCTAATTTTAATCAAAAAATCTTCTATAAAGTTTTTAAAAAAACCCAATACTTTTCAAGTTATTGGCAATTGAAAATTCGGAATGTTTTTACGTTTTTCATCGGTTTTTTGCAAATATCTCCATAAATATGCATTTTAACGAAAATTTTATGATGAGCAAAATTTTATCAGTCAAAAAATCGAACAAATCGTTTTTTTATAAAGTGTTCTAAGTGCAATATTAAGCGAGATATTAAAGATCAAAGCCGTTTTTTATTTTGTCTGAAATTTAATCGATGTGTTCAATGCCATCTAGCGGCGTGCAGATACATTTTATGCATTCTAATGAAATAGAGTTTTGTAGTGCTTGAAATAAGCTTTAAAATGAGCACTGTTAAAAGTCTTTTGCACGTAAAATGAGTGAGCTGTATTGCAAATAAGAGGAACATCTAATGTTTTTTTCTTTTAAATCAATGGGTTTCATAAGTGCCATTTCCATCAAAATTAAAATTAATCGTATTCCGTCTAGAATTTACTTGAATATAAAGAGTTTGATGGATTCTAGCAGTTTGGCTGATTTAGGACACATATTTTTCAAAAAATCACGATTTTAAGAAAAGTTTTTTTTAATTTAAAAAAAACACCTTCTTTTTATAATATCTCAAAAATGATGAAAGATACGTACAAAAGTATAATGATGAAAAATGTAGGTTTTTTCTGACAAAAAAATTTGTTTTTTGTTTTTCTGTCACACAAAAATTGACGGAGATATGATTGTTTAAAGAGCGCGCTGCAGCGCAATCACAGTCTCTCTTGAGCCCTTTGACACTTCACCGTTTTAAAATAAAAGATTTTTCACTACATATTGTAATTTAAAAAGTTGTAGCTCTTTTAATTACCTTTAAATGGGTTTTTATAAGTTGTGATAGCATCAAAATTGAAGGAGTTATGGTCCAAAAACTAGTCGTATTTTTTTCTACTTAGTAAACTGAAAATTTCGGAGTGTGAATATTTGGAGCAAAGTGAAAGTACACAGTAATAGAGACCCAAAACTATTGTCTTATGTATATACATACATATTATGGCACATATATTTTGGAAACGTAGGCATGAACACATACCGACGTTCATATATGTATATATAACACATTTGAGTGAAGGTAAGTATGTGTATTGCTCGGAGGGGCCAACCACGAAAAAGTCAGTTGATCAGCTGTGCGTGCTCCGTTTATTCGTTTCGAATTTCTTAAATATATATGCTATACAATGTGACCAGTATATTTCCGCCTGGAAAGAAATGAGCACGTGTTTAATGTAATATTTTAACTAGACGCCCAATTTCAACACATTTTGTTTAATAAAAAAATGACTACATGAAAAAACTGTTTTTTTAAAAATTAGATCTTATTAAAATTGTGCCATAAAATTGTATTATTGTAAAATCTAATGAAAATATAATCTACTAGTAATTGGCGTGCGTACTTTTCAAAGAGCATAATAGCAGCAGTTGATCCAGCCTGCATCTTATATCAGGTAATTTTATAAAATTGAATTTATATCTTATCTTCTAAAGTGAGGAATAATTGTTTGCCTGCACAACGGATCTGGAAACTCCGTCCAAGGATTTTTGATTTTTTGATTTTATTTGGGGTTTTTGGCCACGAGGAATCGATTGGAGCTGGTCACTAGTCTGGGAAAATTTGTTTTCTGCGTCTTTTTCTTAAATTAAAAAGTAAAATTTCTCCATTTAAAATACACAGCACAGATGATGCAAACGTTTTCAAAGTCATTAAAATAATCAGCTGTTTTCTTTTAAACTGTATTTTATTAGAGGTAAGATGTTATTACAATAATATACTGTTTTCTTTTAAATGTTAGTACCAGGAGACCGAGTTAAAGCTCGATTATAAGCAGGGCTATGATTTCAATAACTATTATTGCAAATTTCCGTGAACATCGTTTAGGTTAGGCCTATAACATTAAACAAAAATAAAGGGTATGTTTATTTAGCAGAAGTATTCGTTGCCATGGTAACTATAAATAGATACAACATTAGGCTTACAGTTTAAAAGAAAACAGATGATTATTGTAATGGCATTGAAAACATTTGCATCAGCTGTGCTGCGTTTAAAAGAAAACAGATGATTATTGTAATGACATTGAAAACATTTGCATCAGCTGTGCTTTGTATTGTTTAAAATGGACAAATTTCACTTTTTAGTTTAATAAAAAGACGTAGAAAACGAATTTTCCCAGACTGGTGACCATTTCCAATCGATTTCTCGTGGCCAAAGCCCCATATAAAATCAAAAATCCTTAGACGGAGATTCCAGATCCATTTAGCAGACAGACAATTATCTCTCGCTTTAGAAGATAAGATTTTTATTAGAGGTAAGATGTCATTACAATAATCTGCTGTTTTCTTTTAAACTGTATTTTTATTAGACGTAAGCCTAATGTTGTATCTATTCGATAGTTAATTCTAATGTTCTATCGATAAAAATTCGATAATTAAGATAGAGAACATAAAATATTATTTACTCTATATTTAAATCTTTTTATGTCATACCAAAGTAATTTTTTGTGATTTTTTCAATTTAGGGGTTATTTGCAAGGGTTGTAAGGTTTTCGAGGGGTTGAAAATGATTTTAATATGAGGTAAAACACTTTACAATTTCACCCCTTAATATTAAACACGTTTTCTAGCGATAAAATGGCTCAATGTCAATTTTTCCATTAAGGGATTGTTTACAACCCTTAAAAATAACAGGCGGAGCTCAGATCATTTTCACTTTTGAAGTTAAGGGTAAGATGAGCCTAATTCCAAAATGTCATGCAAATCGGTTCACAGTAAAAAAATTCGGAGGTAAGACCCTATTTTTCGCTTCAATGACTGCACTAACTGAAATACCTACTTTTGTGCTAATTTCACGTTTCCACGTACTGTATATGGGGAAGTACCTTATAATTTTTGATGATGAGCGAATTGGAACAAAAATGCAAACTTTGAAATTCTCCCCTCTTGAAAAGGCTTAATGTTGAATTCTCAACTTTGACAGTGTCCTAAACCACTTAAGCTTAATCTTTGTTTCAAATTTCAAAAGCACATCTTGAGAAGAAGCAGAAACGTGATGGGGAGAAAAATCGTGGACTACAATTTGATGTATTTAAACCACTTCGGTTCTGCAAGTCAAAATGACGTAAAAAAAGTGACTCTACCTGCTAAAAAGTTACAAAATAGCTTTAAAATTACTTTTATATCGCAATTTTGTATACTGTAATATGGACAATTACCAAGATACAAAATTTATATTTTTTAGCCAGTTATAATAATAATAATAATAATAGTCTTTAATTAGAAGCGAAGTTAGAACCATTTTGCAGCTATGCAGCACCGTCGTGAATAGACCTATTTACCAAATTGTTGGTTGAAACCCTAAAACATAGGCCTATAAACTTAATTTTGGAAATT
>JAGFPH010026532.1:0-10387 GCA_018207615.1 Philaenus spumarius
AATGCGTGTACTAATTTTAAACACATAATCTTACTAATTTAAAAAGTTATCTTTAGTTGAAACATAATAAACAATATCCACCAATCGGAAAATTAGGACTTTTCAGACCTATGATCATATGAATATTCTTATATCACCTCCGAACGTTATGCAGGTACTCACGACACACTCTAAATGTAGATTAGTGGCCTAAATTTATTGAATTTTGTGTCATTATCAACTGTTTTATCTGTCATTGTTGTGTACAAAGGTAATAAACAAATATCAAAATAACTAAAAATATGTTTAACACTTGTTAGCGAATTTCCGTAGGAAAGATGAGCTTTTACAGTGACTCTTATGTTGAGACCTAACGTCGGGAGTGGACAATGAGCACCGATCGTGGTACCCAGAACACGTTTTCGGTTGTCATAAAAATGTTGTATATGTATATAGTTAATAAAATAGATATAATTGCAGTCGGCCGCATTTTACATCCGATTTGGTACAAACTTAGGTTTTCTAAATTGTTCGGACGAGTTCGTTAGCCAAAAAATCTAACAAACGGGCCACGTTTTTTGACCGGAAGTAAATTTTTTTGAGATTTTTCATGCTACAATGAAACGTTTCAGGAGTTTTATCTACAAAATATAGGCGGTTATTCTGCACTTTTTTACACGATCCTATACACCATCTGGTTACAATAAATTCGATTAAAACGTAAAATACCATAAAAGTACCCGGTTCAAATATTGGGTGCATCGCCTGTTCCGAGGCCGACGACAGAAGTGATGCAGGGATTGTCAGCTACGAGAGAAGCGAAGCAGTCTTTAATTCAAGGCCGCAAGGTCGAGGTGAAAACTCTTAAAGTGAATTTTCCTGCTGCGAGCGGAACGAAACAGCGAGTGAGCCGGGGCAGGAGGCTGAGGTGCAAACAAATTCTAGTAATATATTTTGTACACACAGCCACCTATCCAACGTCTTCGTGAGTAGACCAATTTCCCAAATATTTAGTTGAATACTTAAAACGTAATTTTGGAAATTCGTTCAATTTACGCCAGCAGTTCAGCTGCGTGGTCGAAATATTTTAGTATTCTTCTATTAAAAAAAAAAAAAAAATAAAACGCACTCACTTGTATACAATCTTAAGTATTAAATTAATATAATGGCAATTATCTTAGATTTTTCTTCAGGAAATCGGGCTCACCTCTCAGTACAGTAATAAAAACGTAGAAGATAGATTTCACTCTATAGAGCTACTTCATAGCCAGTAAGTGGTTTTGTAATTTGTATCCCGTATAATTACATATAGGTTAGACCTACCGTCCATGGGAATGCACACTATCTCCCCAAGCCACTATGACTTGTTACTTTTTACCAATTGACTCATCAGTTGCAAATTAATGATACAAAGATTTATCACCGACAGGTAGATTGGAGCGCTCTCTAGACTGACTTTATTAAATTACCTATTATCTAGATCTAGATCAAGTCGGTCGTCAGGAATTAAAATGTTTTGACTCGACACGGCGCAACGGCGGCTCGTATAAAGGTTAGATCATGTTTAATAAGTGCGTTGTAAATTTCATTTTTCAAATTATTAAAATTATAAAATTATAGATCGTGGAAGTTGATTTGTGTGTAGGGTAATTTACACCGGACAGCTGTTCGAGGAATAAAACTTGGTAATTGTGTAGAAGCAGAATGTCAAAATCCAAAACTTAGGCTGGTTTATTGCACGCTGCGGAATGCCAATATAGAATTTGGAGAATAGTTTCTTTGAAAAGCAAGAATTACGAGATCAAAATATGAAATAAAATAACGGTAGAGTATTGAGTATTGGTTTAGATGAGCGTGTGCATGAATATATAAAGAATGAAAACAACTTTAAATTTTCCTTTAAATAATATAATGCTACTAAACACTAAACTGATTGAGGTAAATCAAAAATGAACAATATGAAACAAGTATAAAGAACAAACACCAAAAGTTGAATCTTAATAGGCGAATTAACGGAGCGAACTTTCAGCCATCATGTTGATCCGATAGATAAAACAGCGTTGCCAGATTTTTCGGAAAGTAAGAAGTGCTTCCAACTTATATAATACGTTTACAATTTTAAAGCATAATAATCTATCTACATAATATATAAGAGGCTTTGCCCTGACTGAATGACTGAAAGACATAGAATCAACGTCGAGCAAAGCTACTTAAGATACAAATACAAAATTTACGTAGGCCCTATATTCTTATGGGGTCATAGATGCACAGTAAGAAAGGATTTAGTAATTTTTCTTTTAAAGCGTGAAAATAGTGAAAATTCAGGTGTTCACTACCAGCCCTATATCAGATAAAACAGTTGTTCGGATTAAAAGGTCAGAGTTTTTGCGTGAATGACTCGATTTTTTTATATAACAGAGATATATTTTATATTATGTATACATGATTCCATCATAATTTGTTATTATATTATGAATATATATTATATATATATTATGAATTAATAAATTAATAGAGTACTTTGAATGTATAATGCATAACCGAGATTTTAGAAATGCACTATAAAATGTAAAAAGTTATATCCAATATCAATTTATAATTATAACTAGATTTGAAATATTAAATATACTTCACACAAATTAATTGTTAAATCGCTTAGTTCTGATTTCGCTCTTCTTAATTTTAGAGTTAAAGACCTGTATTAGTTAGTAGCCTACTATGCAAACTCAAAACGGTCAACTTGTATAAGTTGTCGGTTTTCGAGATATTTCACATTAAACATTGTAAACTCCATTTTCAAAATATGGAGGACGCAACAACGTTCTGGTTTTGTAAACCCTGTTAAAAGTTTGCGAAACAAATATGTATTAAAAATTTGAACTTGATTTCTTGCCTACTCCCAAAAATATTACTATTATGTAAAACAAAACAAAATAGCGAATAAATAGAAGACGAAACGTTTTATTACTATGTTTACTTGAACTCTTATTTTTACTTAAGGAACAATACTACAAAACAGTTCAAGAGAGTTCCAGGACACTCTGTATATCAATGCAATAAGTAAAATTGCTTCTACTTGGTAGGAAAAATACTGAAATTTAAATTTGTAAATAATTCAAAAGAAAGTTAATGCTAATAAATTGTTTAAAAAAATGTTACTTGTTTATATTTAAATATTTGACCATTTTAAAATACACACCGCAGCTGAAGGAAGATGTTCAGTGTGTGTATATAATAATAATTAATTAATTAGCTGTTTACTTTAACACCTCTAAACATTTGTCTAGACTGATTTCATATTTGGAAGAGTTTGTATTCTAATTTTTAGGTTAGCTTGTTGTTTAGGAGTAGGCCTAACTAAGCTGATTTTATACATTTAAACTATTTGAATGCCTTATTTTTAGGTTAGGTTGTTATTTAGGAATAAGCTTGTCAGCTGATTTCATCCTTAACTATTTGTATTCCTGATATCTAGATTAAATTTTAATTTAGGAGTATGCCTAACTTAGCTAATTTCATCCTTTTAAATTATTTGTATTCCTAATTTTTAGGTTAGGTTTTTGTTTAAGAGAAGACCTAAGTCAGCTGGTTTCATTCTTTGAAACAATTTGTAATCCTAATTTTTTCTGTGCATAATGTAAACATTGATCCAGAAAAAAATATATATATACAGACCTATATACAAATATGTTTCTAATTTTTAGGTTATCTTTTGTTTATGAGTGAGTAGGTCTAAAACAGCTGATTATATACTATGCAAACATTTGTAAGGTGTCTTGGTTATTAACTACGGTAACTTTGAGGTTAATGTGAGTTAAACACTATTATTATTAATTATGTGTGTGACACTAACAAGGAAGTTGGCGTGCGAGGCACGCTGTGGTCTCCCCTAGTTATTGTATAATAATAATTTAATTTTCATACATGACTTTTCCTGGAAACTAATCGTTGTTCATTTACCCAGCCGAGGTGTGGTTCTCGGCTATGTATGGGCAGTACGACTATTACTAAAGTATGTTCTGTACGTATGTCTATGTCGTGTTAACCTAGGGCTGAAAAAGTAAATTTAGCAAGTCTCAAGTTGGTTATTTACAAAGATTCAAAAAGAGCGAAGTGTTTGAGAAAATAAATTCTTGAAAAGTTATAAAGGTAAAGAAATTCGTATACTTTACATAAGTTGACTTAGTTTTTATCTACAAGTTGTCACAAAAAACCTTAACGGGCTATCTTACAGAATCGGATTGTAGGCTATACATTGAAATATATGAAAAATAATCAGCAACATTTTTCAAATTCGGCTTAGCTTAGTCGCAACCCGCCATTTTGTTTTGTTTACAAAAACTCACAGTAACTCCAGAAATAGATAAGATATCGAGTTCAAATTTGTTATAAGCATTTTGTATGGTACGATTTAAAAAATAACCAAAAGCAAAGAATGTATTATATAATTTTCAAAATGGCGACCTTTAAACATGTTTAACGTGGCATATCTTTAAAGCCGTTACCTTTATAAAAATATGTATATATTTTTAACAACAGACAAAATGGGTTTTTTGTTGTTTTTGTAGGTCAAATGATAACCGAGTGAGGTGTAGACCAAAAACTGAAAACATAATTTCTTGGTAATCGTCTACAAAATTAGTTTAAAACCAACATTTTTTTAATTCTATAATAGTTCAAATCAAATTTTCCTAATTTGTGTAAACCAATGTGATAAAAATGTGCATGCTGAATTTAATCTTAAACCGTTCATGAGATAATATTTTTTTCAAAAATTCGAATACAGACAGACAGCAAAATATGACACATGTTATATTGTATTAATTCTAGTTTTGACCTGCGGAATAACATGGTAACGTTTGGTAGAATGGCTGCAAGACATCTGTAGGCCTATATAGAATATGTTTACTATATATTTTTTCGAATTGGCAGTAGTTTATTATTTTTCTACATCTATGCTATGGGACCTAACTACAGCGGAAGGTTTAAATTTACATTATCAGTGGGTAGCCTACTATTTGTTTGTTAATCTTCGTAATATATGAATCTTTTCCTAATAATAATAATCTTTTTTAAATTTTCGTCAATGTCGAATATTTTGTTGGGTATTGACAACGCTGTTTGGTTATACTATCGGTTCTCAGTTTGAAGTTATCATTTATTAATGATGGATGTTCAATTTATTATTAGTTATTCGGACATTTGTCATCATTTGTATGTTAAAAAAATCAATAGCCTACACAACGTTTCGGGAATATAAATTAACTCCCGTTATCAAGTGACTAACAACTAAGGGAACATAAACCTGGAGATCTAGGCCTACGTAAAGAAAACAAGTAAAGCTAAAAAATATACCACTAACCTTAACCTACATAGTAAATCTCAGAGCTGAAATAAAATTCTACTTTAGCGTTATATGCAGACGACACAGCAATAATTGTTCAAGATCACGATGTAATAACAACCTCATCACTTCTACAGTCATGTATTGACACAACTTTTGGCCTGGTTTACTAAATGGAGAATTAAATTAAATGCAAATAAATGCGAGACAAAAATTTTCTCACTAAGAAAGTACGATGATCCTCCGAAAATAAAAATATGCAATACATCATTAAACTGGAACCCATCAGATAGTTGCATTAAATACTTAGGAGTGTATCTTAACAAAAAATTAAACTGGACTGCTCATTTAAATATTAAACTTAATCAAGCATATGCAAGACTTGCCCAACTCTATCCTCTTATAAATCGGAAATCATCACTAAATGCATCTTCAACAGTGCTGATTTATAAATCTATACTACGACCATTGATGACTTATGCCTGCCCGGTATGGGGTTTATCCTTGTGCTCATCAAAAATTAAAAAAATACAAGTATTTCAAAACAAAATTCTACGTATTGCTGTTAATTCCCCTTGGTTTGTAAGAAATGAACAACTCCACAAAGAACTAGGTGTGTTTTTATTAAATAAGTTACAAGAAATTTCCTGATGTCATTAAATTCTTCCTCTGGTGCAGTGTTTTTTAACCTTGGACAACCTTGGGAACCTTGGATAACTTCAAGACTCAAAGCTAGACTACCTCAAGACTTGTTAGTAGAGATACATGCTTAGTAAAACTCTATTCCGATTTATTTCGTTAATGTAATTTTGTAAATTTTCTTTCTTTTCCTGTTTTATTTTACTAAATAATATTATTCATGTCACAGGGTGACTTCAATGAAGCGAACCCACTAATGTTATGGTACCATTGTTACAATTTCTGTGCATAATGTAAAAAACATTGAACCAAAAAATAAATATATATATTAAAAAAAAAAAATCAGAGCTGAAATAGAGAAGTAAAAAAACACAGTAATGTAATCACAGAAAAGCACAAACACCTGAAGGCAAACCATATGTTTACAGACCGGAGTCAGACTAACAACTGGAAACGTTGTATATGATTTTTAACAAACAAATGATGGCAAATGTACGAATAACTAATAATAAAATATACTATCGGGTTATCAAGATGACTGAATGTTCAGTATGTGAATTCCCCTGTTCGACTTTTAAACTTATTAGCCTACTAGCTGTCCCGTACGAATATTTCGCAAGGTATATTTAATACGTTGATTTAATTAAGTTAATTGGGTTTATCTATTTGCGTCGGTTTATAAATAACAGTTTATAACGATTTATAACGTTTTACGTTGATTTAATTTAATTGATGTACGTGATAGATTACACTTGCATATAGAATGTAAGCAATCTAACTAACAGCTGTCATGTTAATTAAACAGATTCTTAATATATGGTGCCTTTCATTAGGAATCATATGAACTTTCATTCGGTAAAAGTTTCATCATATGAAAGTTTTCTTAATCAATTGTTTTAACGACAATACATTTTAAGCCATTTATCAATTTTTCGTCAATAGAGGGGAACACAAGCTTTAAAATTACGTTTGAATCATTAATTTTGATAAATTACTTTTGAATCATTAATTTTGATAAAGAAGTAAGAGAGCTATTGAGTTGCCACAAAAAATACTTTTGAGTAATAACATATAAGATTAGCTGACTCGTGCGAATATTCCGCATGTTAGGAGCAGGCCTAGTTACCTGATTTAATACATTAATTTAATTAAGTAAATTACGTTTGTTTATTTATTTACGTTGGTTTAAATTTTCAACAGTTTACAACGATTTATAAAGCTTTACGTTGATTTAATTTGATTGATGTGCGTGATAAATTACACTTGCATATAGAATCTAAAACATCTAAGTAACAGCTGTCATGTTAGTTAAACAGATTGTTAATAGATGGCGCCTTTCATTAGGAACCATATGAAATATAATATAAAAGTTTTAAATCAATTTTTGTAATGATTTTTAAGCTAATTTTTTGTCAATTAGCGGGGAACTTAAGCTTTAAAATGACGCTTGAATAATTAATTTTAATGAAGAATTAAGGGAGTTATTGCTTAGCGACAGTAAAACAAACATCTTTGACACATAATGTATAAGGATTCCTTATTCAGTTTTTCATCATATTATATCTTTTAAACTTGTTTTAAATTGTTCCCGTTTGATTTTCAACAATCAGTCAAGTGTATAAGTTTCATTATATTTGAAGGAAGGCGCGATGTTTTTTCACTATTTACAAATTTATGGACATCTTTATCTACATAATTACGTAGGTACTAAACAAGGACATTTATTATTCATACTTAGTTTTTAGTGTGAAACCAAAATCTGATTCTACAATACGAATCTCGTAATAGTATCGCTTTGGAAGCGTCAAACTGTAATTACAAAACCCATTCCCCATAATCACCTGAGCACATTTTATCACCGACTTCTTTATCAAGCGAATTTAAATATTTGAATAAAAATATATATTTGAAGTTGTTTTGTTGTCGGAGCTATGAATGAAGGCTTAGTGTAGTAGTAGCGAAGTTTGGTGGTGGGGGAACCATTGATTCAGTGCCGCCTTGAGTCAGTGTGTCCCGGAGTGTCGACGAGTGTAGACGTATTGACACGGGCGCTATGTGGTATACGGTCGGTGTGTTTGTGGTGTGCGCGCTGTACATCGTGCGGCCTGAGATGTCCAGAGAAGATATGATATCAGCTAGAGAGGGAGGCAAACACGATTGTTATGATAAGAAAATGAGACCTCAGGTAACAGTGAAATTAATACAAATTAATGAGTGACTGTGCGGATGAAATTTGTGTTTTGAGTTATTCAAACATGAATAGCATGATGATTTTAAGTATTTTAAACGAAAAGACAGTAGATTGTAGGTTACCGGTAATATTTTGGAATCGTTTATAAGTTAAATATCTAACCTACCTCTTTTAGGCTGTAATGTTTTGCTAGAGTTCTTGAACGGAAACGTTTTAATCGTTTAAAGATAGGATTTTGTGTTGGCTTTTACAAACTAAATAAATATTTGGTCACAATTGGGATTTTTCTGTATTATTTCAGTTGTAGGCCTACTAGATTGTAGCAGCAAGTATTTCAATGGCCCACTAGGCCTAAGTGATAAGTTCGGATGCACTTATTGATTAGGCTAATTATTTATGTCAGAGGAGCAACGAAGCCATTAGTGTTGTAAAATATATAAGATTAACGTCTAGGTCTGTTACGCTAATAAATATTCATTACTAAAACATTGATTTTAAAGAGTATAAGTATACAATTTAATTGTTAAGACTAGGCTAGGCTACTTGCTTATAAAATGTGCATTTGAAAATTAAATTTTTTTTACTTTTTTATGGCGAAATAGCAAGTAAAATCAGAATGTGTGGTTGTGCGCTTATGAGGGTGACCATCAACATTTAAAGAATGCTGTAAAACTTCTTATGTTCCTTAAAATATAATTAAAGTAGGTGTATCTTAAACTCCACTGACTGTAGAAAATCAAATTCAACTAGTTTATAAGGTAAAAAAAACTTCAGAGAATCCACACTCATTCAGCCATCTTGGTACAGGGTTACCTGATGGATGTAACAAAGTTGATAGATCTCCAACAAAATTTATAAATTAATTGTATTGAAACATAAAAACCTAGAATAGGCCTAAGTTATTTGGTATTAGTGCAGATGTGGGTGACCAACAAGTAAAATAGAAGTACTATAAACTTCACTTTTTTTACGTTTAGGCCTATATGAAAAAACTATAGGCTTCAATCAATCAAACTATACGCTCGGTAAATCAAATATTTGAACCATCTAAAACAAGTATTACAGAACAAACAACAAAACCAAAACTTAAATAGGCAATTTAACATACGCAACAGCCAGCCATTTTGCTGAGCAGGTAGATTTAACAGCCTTGCCAGATTTGTCTGAAAGTAAGAAGTGCTACCAAAACATAAACTATGTTTAGAAACTAAAAACATATTTGTAGCATCAACAGAAGGCCTTTTTTATAAAACTTAATTGATTTTAGCAACTTGTATATGTTTACAAATTGGAAACACTACAGACTGTAAGTTAATTCTTCAGGCTATTGTTTTTACGGCTTGTAATTTTCTAATAGGCTACAAAACAAAGTAATTGGTGGTGGGTTAACAGTATAGAAAAAACATATGTGTTAAAATTTCAAATCAATCGGTTAAGCGTTACCAGGCATTTGTTTACATGGACTATATTTTGACCCACTTAACCGCTCCCCTAAATGTTGTCCGCGTATTTCTGAAACACCTGTATAAATCTACGCGCACACTACACCGACCGGTACGACCGGGATTTTTATAAAAGTCAAATGCATGTTTCTTTATGGAGGTGAGCGTACTATACACCGACCGGTACGACCGACCGTCAACGGACAATTCGCCACTTTAGCAGTTTTGAAAAAAGTCGGAGTGAAAGAACTTTTGGACAATCCGCGGCGTGCAGTGCCGGTCGTACCGGTCGGTGATAGCGAGACCTACGACCGGGGTTTTTATAAAAGTCAAATGCATGTTTCTTTATGGAGGTGCGCTTAGTATACACCATTTGAGTATATATTAGCAATTTGAGTTTTGATTACTTTGGTGACAAGATGGATGTAGGTGTACTTATTTCTTTGGTACAAAATTATCCAAAGGTATATAATAACTTATGAGGCATCCGGACTAAGAGACAACTGCTGGGAGGAAATCGGGTGTATCATGAAGCAATCCGGTAAGGTTTCTTCTTTACCAATGTTGTTATCATCAATCTAGTAGCATTTCATAAACTCAAACTAATGTGCAATGTCTATAATGTGTATCAACCGAGGTTTATCTATACTGTACTAATTAATATTATAAAGAGTTAAAGTTTTTTTTCTTCTTTTTGTTTGTTTGTATGTAAGGGGTAATCTCTGGCACTACTGAACCGATTGAAAAAAATAGTTTTACTAATAAAAATCTACACTATCCCTGAGTAACATA
>JAGFPH010026533.1:0-10387 GCA_018207615.1 Philaenus spumarius
CGAGTTGAGGGGAGACAAGATTAATACGACACACTTAGGCTTAGATTAGGAAACAAATGCAGTTATGTAGGTTTAATAGTGGAGGCCGTGGAGGACGCAATTTGTCCTGTGTCACCTGAAGAAGTGGCGAAGCCGTGATGTGATATTGATCGCTTTTTGGGGGGCTGTTGGGCGGGCTGCGTGCTGAATAGGACTAATAATGTATACCACAAAAGGCAATATATCGATCTAATCAATATCGAGGTTTTGGAATGTCGGGAGTCGATGGGACTTGAATTGGTTACAAGATGATGTTTGGGTTTGAAATTCTATTGTGTTAAACACGAAGGGTAAATATTTTGGAAGGTTTTTGAGTCATCGCAATACGTAGACAATTCTTTACAAGAACTTCATCTTTTATTTTCCTAAAAGCGAATCTTTGAATTAAAATAAATTTGAATAATAACTTAAATGTTATAAAATTTACTATTTTTTAAATGAGCATGGAGATTAATAATTTATTTTAGCCAAGATAAAGTATTTAAAGTTTGAAGTTAGTCGGAATATTTTCGTCGGAAGTCCTATATCAAGCTAAGTCTCGTAGTATTCTATATGTATTCCTACTATAAATATTTGAATGACAAAAACAATGCATGATTTTATACAATATTTAAGTGTCTCATACCAAAATTTAGAAATAACTTTTAGAACTTGGGATCTTTTCCGTTATACGTATACCACTATCACTATTTAAATGGGAAGATGTATGCGTAAGTTTACTATTCGAACCTAGCCTAATATGTTTGCAGAATATATTTAAAAAAAAACTAAAAGGTTCTAACCTATAGGCCTAGTATTTAGTCACAGAATGTTTACCTGTATTCTACTGTTAAATGTTGAATACATGTAAACATTCTGTGACTAAATACTATAACTTAGAACCTTTTAGGTTGTTTTTTTATTATTCTTGCATTTCTGTTGCCATAGGTTAGCCTAGGATCTAATAGTAGCCTAAACTTGCGCCAAGTTATATGCTTTTCCGTAAGTTAAGTGATGGTGGAATACGTATAACGGAAAAGATCCAGAACTTGTTCTAAAAGTAAAAATAATACGAAAATGTCGTTACTGTTCTAATTAAATTCAAACATTGGTTGTTACGTAATATATATAAAACAGCTGATTTGGATAAAAATTGAACATAGTTTTAGGTTATGCCTACAATTAACCAAAACACGTTTATTTTCAACCAATTGGGCTAGTTAAGAATCAGGTTTTTTACAATTCATCACAACTCTCAGTTTTTTTTTAGATTAGGTAAAAGCAAACAAAATGTTTACTGTATTATCTATAAAGGTTTACAAACTATAAATCTAAATTTGTGCAGTATATTCTTAAGTGGCATAAAAACCATTTAGCAATTCGATAACTTAAGTCAGTGTAATGAAATGGAATAACTTTACTACCCTTTAAATTAAATCAATCAATAGCGAAGCATTGCTGGGTCCACTAGTTAATAGAATAAAACACACAATCTCACAACTAATACGTTCCGGAAAATATGAAAAATGTACCTTAAAAGGGAAATGGAACCGTTATAGGATCAGTCGTATCTGATTCAGTTTGACAAATTTCTGAAATAAATGTACCAAACTGAAAATTTGCCCACAGATGAAACAGGCTACTTACAAATATTTTAATAAAAACAATTGAAGCAAATATTTTGGATTCGAACCAAATTAAATTCGATTGATCCGTAATAAATAATATATGTTTTTGACGTAAGTAAAGTTATTTAAAAGAAAGAAAAAACATTTCCAGTTAATTACTACGCAACTGAATTCGGTTTCTTGCTTTATGAAAAGACATTAATCGTGTATCTCAGATATCGTTGAACATTATTTATTCTAATAATGTAATTGACTTTAAAAATGTTTATTAAATTAATAATAGAAGATATTTTTAAATTTATAACACAGTTTTAGAAATAATTCAGTGCAGTTATGTAATTTGTGAATGTACAATAATGTATAGTGTTTATGTGTAAATCGGGTTTAATACTCCCAGATAGTTCGCATAAGATTAATATTATTAACTAAATTACAAGTGAAAAAACATGGACCAAGACCCCATTCGAACCCAGGACCTTTACCTTTCTGTGGTAACGCTCTGCCAACTGAGAAACTCCAGGTATTGGTCGATGTTATCACCACTTGTATGGTTTACTTCATTTTTTTTAACTAATAGACTGAATACCTCGTATGAAAAAAACATTGAAAACAATCTTAATTCTATTTGCAGCTTACAGTGGTGTTATTTATTTATTAAAGCGAGTCAACAACTGTTTGCTCTACTTCCGTCGTCTTACCACAACAGGATGGGTGTGTTATGGTCTTTAAGTAATACATTTAAAGGTTAAAAGAAATAAGAATTCAAGATTTAACAATTTCAACATGTAGTCGAACAATTGATGCGTCTGCAAACACAGTTAAACAATTTTATAAAAACGGTTGAATTTACGATAGTTTTTCAACGAGCGTGACCGAAATCGGTTTCAGTATTGGAATTCCCGTAAATTCCAGTTAAAAACAGAGTACCACACAAACACGTTATGGATTTATATTCCAGTCTTAGTCCATGTTTTTTTCACTTGTAAGTTAAATTAAACCTTCCAGGGAAGTGTGGGAGTAAACAAATTATTTCGAATTCAGTATAATAATATTGTTATATAATTGATAGAATAAACTTTGAACACAGAGTCTCACAAGTAGTACGTTTAATAGCTCAAACGCGTTTCAACGACTAAGTCGCCATCTTCAGTGATGCACGAGCTAAAATAATCAATCTATAACTAACCTAACAGTGTTTCATTTATACAAAACTGTAAGGGGCGGGGTTTAAGACTTCGTTACATTAGTAGGGCGTTAACAATTGCCTAGAGTTATTATAACTAGCTTAAAATTAACTATATGTAGGCCTATAACTAAACAAGTTACTAAACTAATAATAATCGTATTAGTTTTGACATTCTGTGTTCAAGTTGAATTATATTTACCACTTAAGGGTCTGCTGTAGTAGCGGTCATCTTGGATTTTTATCCCATAAGAGCAATGTTAAATTTCAAACCATTTATTTCGTTTACTTTTTATCATAAAATTGTTTGCAAGGTCTCATTTTAAGCACAGTCACAATACGCATTCGTCTTGCAATTTACATTTTTTTAAATGCTTTTGATTTGTTATGTAATTGACATTTTGTAAGTACAAAGTTTGAATTTTTTTCCTAACACAATAAAAAATTAATAATGAAAAATAATGTGCAAGCCGGATCCGAAATTTTATAAAGAATATTCAGTTTTTTTTTCAACACTCAATTACAAAAGATAGACTTATAAAATGGTATGAAATGAGGCAATGTCAAAGCGTTCAGCTGCAAGAAATTGCACTGTTTAGATAGGGATACAGTAAGAAGCGGTTGCGTTTCCGGTCGCTTTCTCGTTTACTGGAGCAGACCCGTAAAAAAGATGTATTGACCCTAACTTTACGGGTACAGTGCTAAAACGAATATGTTATTATTTCTTTGCATGTTGCAAAATAAAACTGTTGAATTAGCAAAATTATCATAAAGGATTTTCTGCTTCATTATTTTCACTAGTAAGAAAGTAAACATCAACTTTTTAAAAAAATTCACAGAAATCCCCCCACATAATGTTAAGTTACCTTACGTTTCGGGTCGATCGATACATCCTCCATTGTATTTAAATCTAATCCTTATTTAATCCTTGCCAGCTGGGTGACACTTGTCTACAAATAATCCTGTATTTACAAACTTCGATGCTATCTAGCCGAACCCATTGTCCGGGCCTGAGATCTTAAACTGCCAAAATATGTCCTGTAGTCGCTGAGCTTACTGCCGAGCGACTTAATCGAAAGTACCCCGTTATACAAAACTAAACAATATTGTTGCATCAACTAATATCCGTTCCATCAACTTCTGACTTGTTATGCTCAATTTAGAATGAAAAAAACCAATAAAATCAGAACCATGGAGCAATTTTACTGGTATTTTTAATTTACTGATTATTTTAACTATATTCTATATTATTATTATTATTATAAGCTGATTCTTTGCATAAGACTGTCTAGGGTAATTTATTTATTAAGAAAATTAAAACAGTGTGTTAGTTCGGAAGTACTTCTTCTAACATACTATAGCCTATTCCATTCAATGCTAATGTATGGTGTACGACTCTGGGGCAATTCGGGTCCTTCAGGGAGAGTTTTTATATTGCAAAAAAGCTATAAGGCTCATTATTGGTTGTCAAATGGAACCCCCGGTTTTGTAAACTAGGGATTATGACTTTGCCTTGCCTATATATATATATTTTAACTTAATTCATGTCCAACAGAATATATTACAATTTGATAACCAATATGAGAGACATGGTTACAATACTAGAAACAAATGTGATATTATAGCTGCTAGTATAAGACTATCTAAAACGCATAAGAGTTATTATTACCAACAGTATATGCTATTTAATAAACTGCCTCTGCATATAAGAACTTTGCCAGGAAAAACCTTCAAAAATGTAACTAAAAAATGGCTTACGCAATATATAGTTGATATAGGCTATAATTATGTAGGCCTACTTGTAGTGTGAAATGATGTATTGTTCTCTATTCCAATATGGCTGTTGCCTAGTGCATGTATTATTTTTAACGGCAATAAAGCTGTAATTATTATTATATACATTTATTTAAGCCGTTTTTTTGGTTAGTTGATTTTGAAATATGTTTACCGTCTTAATGAAAGCTTAAGTGCTAAATCATTTTTGTGTTTTGCTTTTGTTAGTATCAACTTTATAACAGAAACCCCATAAAATATGTCAGCTCTTTAACCGTTATAGTTATGTTATAAGAATACTGTGGTGGACGGTAATGATAATTGGCATATGTACAATATATACAGCCTATAAAAGTCATTTTTATAAATTAGCATTTCCTGAGAAGGAATCCTTGTTTTCAATACAGGCGACGCTGGGTAAGTCAGCTAGTATAGACCTTCTGTATATTAGGCCTAATATTATAAAGAGGTAAAATTTGTTTGTTTGTATGTAGGGGGTAATCTCTGGAACCACTGAACCGATTGAAAAAATAGTTTTATTAATAAAAAAGCTATACTATCCCTAGTAACATAGGCTGTAATTCATTTCGGTAAAAACAATTTTTATTTCAATATTTGTAAATTTAGAAACAAATCTTAGGTAAGGCCTAGACTGTTGAATTAACACATTTATTTACATTTATTACCATAGCAAACAATTGAATAAAATAACTGATAAAAAGCTGTTTGCTACAATATTTCTATTAACAGCTGATTTCATACTTGGAAGCAATTATTTGTATTTCTAACTTTTATGTTAGGTTTTTATTAAAGTGTAGACCTGAGCCTTGCTGGCTCTTTGAACCTTTATTATAACTGCTTTTTTTAAATATACAAAATAATTTGATTTAAACATTTAACGTTATTTACTATCTTAGCTTTGAGGTTATTAATAATCCTACACCTTTATTATAAAGAAAACGTAACATGATCAGGGCTCTATAACAAGGGCTATACCATTTTGATCATTTACAGTGACCCGGTATCGATCGCCTATGACGTAACCATGCTGATACACACTAGCTAGTAATATTTCAGTAATGTGCGCGCAGTCGTTTACTCGCTGTTGTAAATCGATGGAAAGGCTTAAGTAAAATAAAATTTAGATATTTTTAATAGGCCTATACATAAACTACGGATTTTAACAGTATAAAAAACTTTTATTTTAACATGTATTTCGAATTTAAATAATTGAAAATATTTGAGAGTTATCTCAGACTGACTGACATGGAAAAGTTACTAAGCGAGGAAATTTTTTATTTTTGAGTTATAAACAAACTTCAAGCGGGAAAGTTGTTGCTAATGAATTGATCTAAACTATCCAATTTACTGATTTGTGAATAAAATGATTACATCATTATGAAATCGTTTATTTAATGAGCGCGAGGAGGTGCCTTGCCGCCACTCCCGAAATACAGTGTTTGATACGTGCTGTCAACCAAATTCGGCAGTCACTCAGCGACTGTGCACAGGAACAATGAATCGCTGACCGTACACATAATGGATCCGTGTGTTTTGGCGTATGCATATTTACTATTACAGTAAAAAAAAAGATCTAAGATGCGTTGGAAAGTGTATCCCATAAATCAAGCTCGATATGTAGATGGTGCTTTTAGAAACCTGCATGGACTGTTAAGAGAAGACAGTGACAAGTTTTTTTAATTATTGTTGGCTCGGTTGGCAGCAATGCGAGAGCGGGATCGGGCTCCCGCGTGGAATGTTTATATGCATTTGGTCCTATACAACCCAATGCATATAGGAACCGCTCGCTGCCAGCGATTTCTAAGTGCAGGCGACTGAATTTACAAAACGCTGCGACACCGCTACTTCTGAGACCGCTCCTTTTTGAATAAAAGTACCTATTTAGGGCAATGCACTTACAAAATCGCGGCGACCTGCCGCGGCGAATAAAAGGAGCCTTAGATATAGTAAATATAGAAATTGTAGGCTATACGTCGAAACTGTACAAATATTGTAACGTAATAAAGTGCAGTCACGTTTTAACAAACAGTTTACGAAAGGAGCTCACTATTTCGTTCCTAAAGGATTTAAGAAAATATGGGTTTTCCTAAAGGCACATTTTCTTAGGTGTGAGGTGGTTTTGAAGAAATATCAAATGCAAATGTCTATACCGAGTGTTTCATCATTTTAAAGAGAAATTTGTCACCTTTTTCTTCCGTTTCAAGGGGTGGCTCGAAATATTAAAAAATATCAGTGTTTTATTTTCAAAAACCAAAGTTTTACGAACCATCGCTAATGATATATTACCATAATATCAAATTGTTTTATTATTTTACAAGTTTTCAAACATTTAAACGTGTAGAATTTTGTTAGTATCTATTTAAAACATCGGTAAACCATATTTTTATTTTGTACGTTTATAAAAAAAAAGATCATAGAGAAAACAGATAAATTTAAATAAGTTGTTATTTTCTTATATAATAAACAAATATTATCAACTCCTATAAAAGCGAGTGAGCGTCCGTACGTACTTTAGTAACAATATAGTATAACAGCTGATTTCACCCATCATCTGTAATACTTACACAAAACCTAGGGTAGATTATACTTTTGTGTTATGTTTACAACTTCAATCAATATAAATCTTGCGGAGTTGATTTTTTTAAAGTATGAGTTAAAGAATTATTGTAGCCTATGAGGTTATAAAATGAATATGAATAAAACCTTTTATTATCAATATATATTCAATTATACAAGTTTAAAGAATAAATACACATTAGTTTAACTTCGGAAACATTCGTACATATTCGTATAACATATAAACATATTCCATTATTAATTTCTTCATTATAATAGTAATAACTTCTAAATCATTTGATCTATCAATATAAAGTTAGAAAGCAAGTAAAATATAGTATTTTTTTAAATATATAATAACGTATGCAAATAAAAATGTTTAACAAATAGACCTACAGTTTTGTAATCCTTATTATTGTACACATTTACCGAGTTAAAAATTCCCGTCAGCATAGGTAGGTCTAGAAAAAGTCAGTTGTTTTTAAATAGTATTTTTTTAAATTATGTATTTCTGATGTGTATCTAATTGATCTGCCTGCGACTTTTCACAGGGAGGGGGCTTACTAGTAAATAATAATCATTGTAATGCAGTTCTTTAAAAACCGAAACCTCTAAAAAATTAAAAACTATCGCGACATCTTTATTTTAAATCCTTCTGACGATGATTGTTTACATTTAACTTTTCTTCCAGGACCACCTCCTCCGATCAAAAACCATGCTTTTTAGGGAACTATTATCAGGAAATAAATATTTTCTTTAAATTCTTCAGGCGGGAAACCAAGCGACTTAACTGAATCGCTATACGGGTCTGTTACTTCTTTGTAGGCTATATTAGTTTTTACGTAAATTTCTGTAAGAAATTATTGTTGAACAAGGTTTTAATACAATTAATTGTTAAACTTGGAATCTCTTGAAATTTACGTTCTTTAATATGTTCAGCTATACAAAACCCTCTTAAATCTTATTCTCTAAATCGCATACAGTATTTCTGTTTCTGGTGTTTACGAATATCTCGACTTTGTATAGTTACCATTTAGCACGTGTAAATACTTACAATTGGTTCAAATCAAAACGAGCGTCCGTGCGTGACCGATGGTAATAAGCGGAGAATAGGCCGTGAAAATCAGATTTCAGTGGACATTACGGCGACGTGGCGTTTTTATTGAAGCTCGTCGTTCTATCAAACCGTCCCAACGGCTTCAATTGAATCCAAGACTAATGTTTTTATAATGTGTTGGTGTCGTCATGGATCTGTTTGTTTAATGGCTCTTTAAAGTAAACGCTGTGTGTCGAGTTAGTAAACGAGAAAACAATGGTAAACCTAACAGTTTTTTAACAATTTTACCTCAAAGTTCTGAATTTTAACGTTATCCATCTTCCTTTTACACTTAATTATTACATTAATTTTTGTTTTATAACGTTTTAATACAAATCTGTGGTTTATCGTAGCCTAAAGCTAATATCATAAACTATCAAATATCTCACTAAATTAAAGTATTAAGTTGACGATACAACATGACTTATAATATAGGTTACGACGGACTAGGCCTGATCCTGCTCAGAAAACGAAACCTGTAAATTAAAGAAAATTAATTAAATTTGTAACGAATGCTCTGTGTATTGAAAATACTCCTAGTGCGAGGGTTGGCGCGCAAAGTACGCAATGCATTATGTATTGAAAATACTCCCAATGTGGGGGTTGGCGTGCAATGCACTGTGCGTCGGCCGCTTCTCATAGTGTTCAATGTCAAGCTCACATGTGCATTCTTAGCAATGAACGTGTTAAACGAAGGTTTACAATTTTCATTGCTAAGTTTTCATATATTTAGCAATTGTTTATTTGAATAGTCAGCTTTTGTGTTTAATATAGGGTATAAAGAAATTAAGGCTTGCTTCAAATTACATTTTAAATGTACCGATTGTTTAAATGTAAACAATGTTTTTATTTTAGACGTTACTAAAGTTGTAACTTCAAATTCTTTTAAAACACAACTGACAGAGTTTAATCTATTTACCCACACTTTGGCAAAAGACGGTCATATCTTCTCAATCCTTTCACGCCGTACCAAGAGAACGCTTATAGTGACGTGTCTTAGGATAAAGAAAGGTTTCATGACTGTAGAAGGCTAAGAGAACACTTCGGGCTAAGGAATGTAACTCGTCCGTCTGTTACGGGAGTGTGTGGGGGACTTGGGTGCATCGCTCGGCATTCACAATATACCTGACTTTTGTATTAAGGGTCGGCTCTAGTAAAACAGAAAGCAACCTGCGACTCCAGCGTAGCGGCGGTAGGTTACGCGAACATTGCTCATCCTAAATCTATTTAAAACCCGAAATTGTTCAAATAGCGTTTTCAAAAAAATACCAAACTCTTGGGGACAAAATTCTTCATCCGAATGGCTTGATAATTTTTCGCTATAATTAATAGTTACATCGTAAAAAAATATTTAAAGTCACCCTATAGCGGCGGTAGGTTACACGGACATTGCTCAGCCTAAATCCATTTAAAACCCGCAATTGTTCAAATAGCGTTTTCAAAAAAATACCAAACTCTTGGGGACGAAATTTTTCATGCAAATGGCTTGGTACTTTTTCGCTATAACTAATAGTGACAACATACAAAATTATTAAAAATTAATTTTTTAAATTGTTAATAAATATTAAACAAAACGTTTTTCTTAATTTTGGAAAAGCCATTTGCATGCGTATTGGCCATAGCTTTAAAATGTCATATCGTTCATAATTATCCGATCAAAAATAAAGGAAAAATATGGATTTTAATTTAACATTGGTCTTATGGAGTGTCAACCAACATGGCCGACAGCTAGAGCCGACCCTTAATGCAAATATAGTTTAAATATACGCACCAGGGGTTCCCAAAGTCAGAGTCGCGACTTCAAGTGGGGCCGCGGGAGGATTTATTAGGGTCACGGCCTGGTTGAGTGATTACAGAAGTTATAACTCTCTTGATTAAACTAATAAATTCAAATAACAGAAAAATCAACAGCCTTGTAGCAGGCGCTTTTTTCTAGGAGAAATGTGAGAGTAAGCTGTAAGATTTCTGCCTTCAAAATAAAACTGGATCATTAGAACAATAAATAATTGCAGGGACAGCAAATAGCTTCGTTCCCCGATTTGAGCCTTTTGTTTGAGAATTCAGAGGTACTGTGATCGGCAGACGAGAAGAGCCCTGGCGCCTAAATGAGCT
>JAGFPH010026534.1:0-10386 GCA_018207615.1 Philaenus spumarius
TGCAAATTTGGTTGAAATCGATCGAATAGTTTTCTCTCTAGCTTTGTCTACATACAGACATACATACAGACAAACATACATACAGACATACATACATACAGACATACATACAGACATACAGACAGACATTTTGTAAAACCACTTTTTTGGACTCAGGGGTCCCAAAACGGATATTTCCACAAAAATCTCAACATCGATTTTTTTTGCGATCACTATACTTTCTCTATACTATAGTATAGTGAGAAAGTAAAAAGTGACTATCTGTGAGTTAAAAATAAGTCTATTTTAGAGAATTACGATAGGACAGATGAGCTATTGCAGTACCCGATTAAAGAGTGATATACCAAACAAGTACCGGTACCGCAATAGTAGTACCGTAAAAATACCATACAAATCGAGAACGAAGCAACACAACTGAAGTGCAACAAAATTCTACTAATGTATTTCGTAAACGCAGTCAGCTATTCAACGCCGCCGTGAGAAGAGCACTTTAGCTAATAGTTTCCTACGCAGAAAACAAGAAGGGCAAATCTTATGGAGAACAGTCAGCTTGGTTGGTTGCCGCCAAATCGAGCTTAGCGTGGCAGCCGTTAGGCAGCGCTGGCTGAAAATGTCCACCCGTCTTTGATTCATCAATCCTACGCACCAGGTTCAGTACAAACAGGCCTAACCTAAAGTTGTGTAATGCTTTTGATCCAAATCAGCTGTTATTTATAATTTTATGTAGTAAAAATGGAACACTGAAGAATGTTTCATCACGTGTCACGTCCGTGCGTCCATAACTTTTACATTTTTCCAACTTTTTCAAATACTAATATTTCCGGGAGAGTAGTCTGAAAAGTTCTCTACATGCAAATGAAAGTTTCGTCAAAATTGATTCAGTCATTCTGGAGAATTGCTGGACAAAACAAACAGATAGACAAAAAAATATTTAAATGCACAATTAGGTTTTGGTAAAGTGTGAATAACATATGAGCTTAGCAATAGTTCGATCACACAGCTGAACCGTTGACGTGACTTGAAAGAATTTCCAAAATTAAGTTTATTTGTTTTAGGGTTTTAACCAAATATTTTGGAAGGTTACCGGACATTAGACCACACGGACATTCGACCACACTTTTGGGGCAACTACCGGGTTGGGTCAGCTAGGGCTATGTAAATATTACTCGCCGGGCAATCCACCACATTTTTAAGGAAGGGTGGGGAGAGGGGGTATGAAGATATTAAAGGAGATGGTCGTAGGCCCAAGGGCTGGTGCATCCGTTACAATAGATAGTAGCATTTAGGATGGCGCGTGGTTTGCGCAGAAGCAGTAATGCCCTTCTCCCACCAACACCAGTCTTTGTCGTTTTCTTAGAAAAATACAGTCTGTGTCAAATCCATCGATTAGAAGGCCGCCGATCAAATTTTAGCATTGGACGCGCTTTCAATTACAAGCTTCTGCACAGTACTAGGATTATTTAAATAGGACAAATTTTATATATTTGTAATCTGCGTGATATGTTGCAACTAACAGTATAAATATCTTCCTGTTTAGTAAATGTTCCGAATTTATACAATAACAAATACTTCGAGTTTTTAAATCGGGACATGAAAAAGTAGTAAAGCGTAAACTTTTTTTATTTTTAGGTTAGAAAGAAACTTCCAGCGGCAAAGTTGTAGAAAATTAGTTGATCTACATATTTTATTTCAAACATTTTTCAGTCAGATGTTTAGTTTGACCACAAATCGCTTGCAAATAAGCGCAAACAATATTATTAGGTAATAGCCTAATGTAAACATATTGTTTTTTCTTTTTCTTATATCTATAGTTAATTTATAATAATTAACTGAATTGAAGAGCGGGGCAGTTAATTATTTAATATAATGTAAATATATTGTTTTTTCTTTTCTTTTTTTATATCTATACTAAGTTCATAAGAAACTACTTGAAGAGTTGGACAGTAAATTATTTAATGTAATGTAAATATACTATTTTTCTATTTACTTATATCTATAGTAAATTTATAATAAACTACTTTATAAGTAATAAAATAGCCTTTAATTTAAATCGTTTTTTAAGCGTGTTTAGTACATATTTAAAATGTCTCATAAAGTAAAAAGCCAACATAACTAGGGTTGACTGTACAATGCCCCGCCTAAACTTAGGAGGGGAAGTGTGGTGGGATAGGTACTCTGTCTCACTCGCACTACCCGCCCTACGCGCCATCCTATATGATTTTATCTATACTACACTAGCCTACTTCAAGACACTACTTCGTCTCGTCCTCATAATAAGTTTTGCCAAATTAGTTTATTATATTATATAATTACCGTATATTATATTATATATTATTATAACATAACCTAACCGACTTATAATATATTATTATAACCTAACCTAACCTAACATAACCGACCATCCCCTTTAATATCTTCCAACCCCCTCCCCCACCCTTCTTTAAAGGTGTGGTGGATTGTCCGGCGAGGAATATTTACATATCCCTAGCTGACCCAACCCAGGTAGTTGCCCCAAAAGTGTGGCCGAATGTCCCCGCTGTGGTCGAATGTCCATGTGGTCTAATCGCCGGTCACCATTTTGGAAATAGGTCTACTCACGAAAACCCAAATGTGTAGGAAATATATTGGTAGAATTTTTTCCACCTAAGCCTCCAGCTTCGATTCACGCGACAATCCTGAAATATTATCTTATTGTTTCTGAGTAGGAAATCCTGTAATTTATGGTTTTCTGCGTTGGCAATCCTGCAATATTAGCTAATGTTTTCTGCGTAGGAAATCCTGTAATATTTGTTTATTGGTTTCGGCGTTAGCAATCCTGTAGTGTTTGTATAGGAGTAGCAACCCCATTTGAACCCCTTAGACTGTAGTAATTGAACACAATACACACAAATAATTGTAAATGATTAAACAAACAAATTTTGTAAATTTATTTCCAATTTTTTTAAATATAAATTAACAGAATCACCTTGAAATGAAAAGTATTACGAATGAATACAGAACTTATAAGAAGCGCCAACGCCCATGTGAAAGATTCAGACTCGTTTTATTTGAATCTGGCAAACTTAGCGCGGCAGCCGCTAGGTAGCGAGAGCGCTACTGTGGTCAGTAAGGCAAGTATGAGTGAGATAGCGAATGATCCAGCCATTCTTTGTCTCACTCACACCTGGCGCGGAGGATTGATGAGTCTCAGACGGGTAGAAATGTTCAGCCAGCGCTGCCTAACGGCTGCCGCGCTAAGCTCGATTTGGCGGCAACCAACCTGGCTGACTATTCTTCATAAGATTTGCCCTTCTTGTTTTCTGCGTAGGAAATCCTGTAATATTTGTTTATTGATTTCTGCTTTTGTAATCCTGTAGTGTTTGTTTATTGTTTTTTGCGTTGGCAATCCTGCAATATTAGCTTATTGTTTTCTGCGTCGGCAATCCTGTAATATTAGCTTATTGTTTTCTGCGTAGGAAATCCTGCAGTTATTAGCCTATTGTTTTCTGCGTAGGAAATTATGTAATTTTTTTATTGTTTTCTGCGTTGGCAATCCTGCAATATTAGCTTATTGTTTTCTGCCTAGGAAATCCTGTAATATTTGTTTATTGGTTTCGGCGTTGGCAATCCTGTAGTGTTTGTTTATTGTTTTCTGCGTTGGCAATCTTGTAATATTTGTTTAGACAGCGAACGTCAGACGGAGGGACATCCTTCAGTGGTTAGCAATGAGTACCCACTCACCGGTGGGACATCAAAGCACACGTGACATAATAATATATTATTAGTAAAGAGACAGTGCAATCTAGCTTGGGAACTTACAAGATTCTAATAATTTTAATAGAAATTTAAAGACGGCATACTAATTAAGTAAAATTGCTGGCATATAAAATACATATTTTTTCATTATAACTTTCACCCGAATTGTTAGTTAAAAGACAAACACAATTTTTTGTAATTTCTACAAGTTTATATTGTTGAATCCTGGCGACCAAGATTTCTTGCCGAATTGTTAGTTTTTGTTTGAATGTTACATTTATTTGTTTGCATAAAGAGGGTAAATTAATTTCGAAATGTAAAACTGGAAACTTTACCACTAGATGTTTTATTGGCTGTAGGAATATATAATTACAAAGTAAAGTAAATTACAAAGTCAAGATATTTACCTAAACTCGTATGTTGTATTGTAGCCTAATATTAAAGCATGCGTTAGAGAGTAAAGCGTAAAGACTTGCACTGGAATAGTATTACGTACTTGTTTGTGTTGTTGTGGATTGGCACACCTGACTAGCAGAACACACACTGAACATTCAGCTTGTTTTAGGTTTCTCGGCTAAAAAAAACTAAATCAACCACGTAGCTGGACCGTTGATGTGAGTTAAACGAATTTCCAAAACTAAGTTTATATGTTTTATGGTTTTAACCAAATATATTGGAAATAGGTCTACTCACGAAGGCGCAAGCGTGCACGAAGTTTATTAGTAGAATTTCTTTCCACCTAAGTCTCCAGCTGCGATTCACGCGCTGCTTCGTTCCACTCGCAGAAGAAAAACTCGTTGTACCTCGACTTCGCTTCGCTCGCAGCGTACAAACTCGCCCGCTAACCCCATGACCTCAGCTCCACGGTGAAATACCCCACGTATATATTTGAACCGGGTACTTTTATGGTATTTTAAGTTGGTATTTTCAGTTTTCGGAGAATCAAGCGAGCTTATACGGTCTTGTAAAAAAGCCAAATGTACATAATAATATCCTACATATATTTCTTTAGATAAAACCCTAAAAAATGTAATTCTAGTAAAAAAAATAATTAAAAAAATTAATTCCGGTCCAAATCGTGTTCCGGTTGTTGGATTTTGATGGTAATTGAACTCCTACGAGCGACTTAAACAATCAAATTGGTACCAAATGAGACTTAAAATACTGCCGTTAGAGTGCGAACACTTATATATTCTATAAAGTGTTGACACCATATTATATCTCTATAGTTGTCAACATAAAACGTGTTCTGAGGACCATGATCAGTGCTCATTGACTACGCCCAACCTTAGGACTCACCATAAGGGTCACTGCAATAGCTCATCTTTCCTATGACTAAATTATGTCAAAATAAATTTGCAAAACATATTATCCTTTTTTGCAAACAAATCCTCATCACTTTGTTTTTCACCTTTTTCCTAGTTATTTTCTAACCTTAATTATTAGCGAATTTCCATAGCAAAGATGAGCTATTTCACTGATTCTTATGATGAAGCTTAAGGTCGGGAGTGATCAATGAGCACAGATCATGGTCCCCAGAACACGCTGTTTGGCGTCATTAAAAATTATGTAGGCCTGTATATTATATGTGTGTGTATGTGTTCGCACTTCGCAGTTCGCACTCTAACAGCCGTATTTATGTCCGTTCTAAGTCGCTCAGGCGAGTTAGTTAGCCACAAAAATCAAATAATCAGAAGTAAGTTTTTTACAAGAAGTAAATTTTGTTGAGATTTTTCGTTTTAAAGTGTAACTTTTTTGGGTTTATAAATACAGAACAATATTCTGCACATTTTGTTTTGTTTTTTTCACGACAATGTAGCACGTCTGGTTCCCCAAAAATCAATGAAAAGGTAAAATACCATAAAAGTATTCTATTAAAATCTACTTAGGTCGACGGCCGGGATGTAAACATACAAAGCGATTCTGTCCTCTGCAAGCGGAACTAAGCAACGCTTGTGCCTGTTCTAAAGGCTAAGATGCAAATAATCTAGTATATTTCGTACTCGCAGTCAGCTATTAAAAGCCTTCGTGAGTAGACCGATTTCCCAAACAGTTGGTTGACACCTTAAAACATAAAAACTTAATTTTGAAAATTCGCTTAACTCACGTCAGCGGTTCAGCTACGTGATTGAATTATTTTAAAAATCATTAACTTTTTTAGGAAAACAAACTTACTCACGCCACACATTAAATATTCCCATGTTTTGAAATAAATTGAATTTATTTAAAAAATTTCGAAACAAATAAACTCAGATTTTGCAAAAAAGGTATATTATACTATTACTAATGTAAACATGCTAAATGCTTTTAATCTACCCATTCATTTTTCCTTACAACTGACTACATCAATACTCAAGTTCTATTATTGCACATTATTTAACATTTGTGCGATTAAGAGTCACCAAACACGCGTCCTCACACACACACACTCGCACACTCTATAAATCACTACGAGACCAGCTCCCAACTTAACAGGCTCGGCAAATGTGTTCAAGGTTTTTAACAGCCTTACCATTGCGACAATTGCAGCTCCAGCAGTAGCAGCCATTATTACATATATATTTCTTCATAGAATTACGATGGAATTAATATCCTTGGCATATGGGCATTATACTCGGTAAATAACACTCTATTTACATCTTTGCTATTTTGTGGCGTTATAATACGACAACTGCGAAGAAAATCGTATATATCAAACTAAATAGCTTAAATAGACTATTAAATAAATATACAGCTTTATACGGGGTTATATTTATTTTAAAAAACCGTAAGCAGCACTATAGCTGAATTTTCTTGTCAGGAAATAACTAGTATTAAATACCGAGAGTTTCCTATGCATTTTGTTCCTTGTTCTGGGAACTGTTCCAAAAATACCTTTGCACAGGATTATAGTAAATTTAATTAAATTTCGAGTGGTATAGCTCACAAATTGTACTTGTGCTTATGAAAGGTATAAGTGGTGCGATTACCTTACAGGCATACCTAATAAAAAATCATTTATCGGGAGCTTTCTATGACTTTTGTTCTGTGATCTGTACCTAAAATACCTTTGCACAGGATTATGGTAAATTTAATTGCCTTTCGAATGATATTGCTCACAAATTGTACTCGGGCTTATGAGTGGGAGAAATTGCGCAAAATCCTTACATGGATAGTGAAAAAATCATTTATCGGGAGCTTCCTATCAATTTTGTTCCTTGTTCCGGGGACTGTACCTGAAATACCTTTGCACATGATTGTAGTAAATTTAATTACCTTTCGAATTATGTAACTCACAAATAAATCCTACAAGACATATTTACTACCACTTATCAAGGTGGGGAAAAACAATATACTTAGGCTTTATCAAATCCCAACCCAAAAACGATTAAACCGTATAACTCCGTCATTTTGAATCGGATCAAAAATATTTTTATACTTCCTTTTGTATTTTTGTATTATTAATAATAATCAATAAATTTACCTTCAGATATGTGTCTTTTAACACGTTGTAAATTGCGTCGCATGTTTCTGGAATTATGGCGCTTAGAGCTGATTTGGAAATAACAGAACTGTTGAAAATTTCAAATCCTCGTAACTTCTCCCAGTTGCCAAAAATCTCAGCGTGGCTGATAGCCGTTCATGGGGGTTATCGCACGTCTCATAACGGTGTCTGCTTTCGAAATGATGGGTGCAATTAAATTTAGCTAACTCGGGTATGTTGCTTAGACCATACGCAAGTATTTGCGAAAATCATCAGCTCACTACATAGTTCAGCAATTAAATTGGTATGGGAAAAACTCATCTCTCTGTAACAACCATGGTTTACACCATATTTTTCTTTTTAGCCTTCAAATCCTTCTTTAAATTCACAATGCACACCGTAGCCGTTGAAAGAAGTAGGCTTATTAGTTCTTCGTCCAGATGTTCCATTTTGAACAATACAAACTGATTAATAACAATTTGAACACAACTGATACAATTTTTGCGGTTCCTCACGTCACAATTGTACAAACCGAACTGAGCGTGCGAAATAATTTATTCAGTTGAACAAGCCAGTTTGCGCAAACGGCTTGAGCGTGTAAACGGCCTTAACGTATACGAAAGATTGTAGAGTTAATTAATCACGAATTTATTTTGACAATATGGAAGGCGGAATAAAACGCTTTAATCTCTTTACGCAGTCCTGCACTTTGTCAAACACAGATCGATATACTCGTCTAATCAGTGTAATAAGTCACAGGTAATCACTAGAAGCCAAAACAAACCATAATCGATTGCAGAAACAACGTAGCACATTCCGTTACACACAGCGATAGTTCCCGACGAAAAGATAACAACAATTAAGAACAACTAGCTGACCCGTGCGAATATTTAGGAGTAGTCCTACTTACCTCAATTAATACATTGATTTAATTAAGTAAATTACGTTTATTTATTTACGTTGGTTTAATTTGATTGATTTGTGTGGTGGATTATACTTGCATATAGAATGTAAACAATCTAACAGTTTTCATGTTAGTTAAACAGATAGTTAATAGATGGCGCCTTTAATTAGGAACCATATGAAGTATAATATAATAGTTTTTTAAATCAACTTTTGTTTCGAAAACATGAATTTAAGCTGTTTGTCTATTTTTTGTCAGTAGCGGGGAACATACGCTTTAAAATTATGCTTGAATAATTAATTTTGATGAAGAATTAAGTGAGATATCACTTAGCGACAAAAAGAACCTTTGAGAAATATTACATAAGGATTATTATTATAACTTTAAAATTATATATTTATTCACTATTAAACATCTATAAACAAATGTTAAGAAAATAAAAAATAAAAACAATTTTTACTTGGTTTAAAATAAATAACAATATTTCTACCTAAAATAATAATAAACTTAAATCGTAAATGTAGCAGTGAACAAACAATACTTTTTCTTTTATTAAAAAAATTATAAGAACTAACTATGCGACAGTAATCATCGTTGCTCATCAATGAATTAAAGATTCCACATCTTCAACAGAAAAAAATGCTTTTACATTACTTAAAAACCCTACCAATGAATCCTTTTTAACGTGTAATGAAACTAAATTATAGAGGCGTGGAGCGTTAAAGTAAAAGAGTGTCAGTATAAGCATAGATCATGATCCAAATACAATGATATAAGTAAGTTATGGTTTTGGAACTAGCATTACATTATTCTCAGAGAAAAGCTTAAGGATTTTTAAAATATACGTGTGTCTTATAGGTATGATTTTTAATCTAGAAAAAAGATGCCAAGAGTGTTGGAATCAATATTTCCTTGAAATTACTCTTACAATATGTTTTTGGATTATATTAATAGAACTCACTAAAGCACGGTATAATAAAACCTTTGTTGTACAAATATTTCTTAATAAATATAATTTTCTTAGGCACTATACAAGGATTAAGTTTTTTTATATGTCCCTCCCATGCAAAATCTGAAGTAATTACTAAACCCAGTTAATTGGTTTGATTTACTTTATAATAAGCCAAGCAATTGCAAAGTTATTATAGTTTCCTCAATTAAACCTATAGTCTATACTAATATTATAAAGAGGTAGCATTTGTTTGTTTGTATGTAGGGGGTAATCTCTGGAACTACTAAACCAATTGAACAAATAGTTTTACTAACAAAATGCTACACTATCCCTGAGTAACATAGGCTAGAATTAATTTTGATTTTAGGTTTGAAACAACCCTTAAAACAAAAAATATGAATTTTTATAATTTCCTTAAAGCTAGAGAGCTAAAATTTTGTACATTTATTTTTTACAAGATACACAAAAAAGTAAACTAGATTTGCATTTTGTTGTGTGCTGCTAAAGGGTGAAAATGTGATATAAACCCCTAAAACAATACAAATTAATTGCTATATATTCCTTAAAGTTAGTGAGCTGAACATTTGTACATTTATTTCTTACAACAGCATACATAGACAAGTGTCATAGATTTTAATTTTTTCGTCAACTGCTAACGAGTGAAAATGTAGTAACAACCCCTATAAAAAAATGTTGATTGTTATATTTTCTTTAAAGCTAGAGAATAAACCCTTAATAAATTAAGGAATTTAAAAATAAGAAACCACTATGTTACATTCTAATTAAAAAGAAATAAGACATATTAGAATTTAATAGTAGGCCTATTTATATAAAATAACCTGTTTAAATTTGCTTTGACGCGAGTCACCTCAGGGGTTTGGCGAGCGAAGCAAGCAGGGGGTGGAGCCCTCTAGTAAATTATATTTTTATCAAAAATGCTTTCTCTCTGTAGCCCAAACACAATATATTTTGTTTTTCGCTCAATACAAGGCAACTATTATCAAACCAGTACCTGGTTAGATCTGCTTGCATATATTTAGCGAATTTCCTTAGGAAAAATGAGCTATTGCAGTGGCCCTTATAGTAAGACCCAAGGTCGGGAGTAGCAAATGAGCACCGATCATGGTCCCCAGAACACGTTTTGTAGTGTCATTACAATTTTATTCATATACAGGATGTTTCAGTAAAGCGTAGCGGGCTATGCAGATTCAGATTCTATATGCAAAAATAAGTCGAAAATGTAGTATAACATTTTTTCGATTACGGCTTAGTTTAGCCGTAATCCGCCATTTTGTTTTTTTACAAAAACTCACTGTAACTCTGGAAATAGAT
>JAGFPH010026535.1:0-10385 GCA_018207615.1 Philaenus spumarius
TTATTTTAGAAATGTGTTTTATGTTCTTTCTATCGTTATCTGTACAACAAATGTTTCGTATCCAATAAAAAAAAAACACTAACTAGAAAATATTTTTAATTGTTAAATATAATTACAGTAAGCACCGTCAAATTATCCAGCGTTCAGTTATTTTTGTATTATTTAAAGTAAGAAATATTAAAAAATAATAGTTTAGGCCTACATTTAATTGATGTTCTTCACTAGCATTCGTTTATATTTATAGTATTTCAAATAGGCGACAGTATCAATTAAAGTACATTACACTTTATATTTTCGACACTCAATCATCAGCTTTATTTTAGTAGTAGGACTGTTTTAAGTAGGCGATGGTTTGCTAGTTTTCAGAAAGTACATTATAATAAACTTGTATTCTCTCTACGCTAGCATACATTCATATCTATATTGTTTAAAGTAGGAGATAGTATGGACATATTTTAAATACAATACGTCTATATTAAATTTTACACAAAGATATATTTAAATTTGTCATTTAGCTGTACGTTTGTAGGGGGTCTATTTAAATTATACGATGGTATGCACCAATTTAATGCTGCAAAGTAAATAATTTTAATAAAACTGCGTATTTTTAATTACAAATTAATTTATATTATTTAAAGTAGGCGATAATATAAACACGTTTCAAATAAACTAAATTTTACTAAAGCTTATTATTTTCTCTACTGGTATTAATTATCTAAAAGAAGTACTTTATTTTAAGTAGGCGAATACATCAGCAGGCTACGTATAATAATAGGCTCTGATAATAAGCAATTTGATTATATTTCAAGTGTTTTGAAAAATAACTTTTAGGGTTCATCCTATTACTTTAAATGAGAAATTCTTGTATCTATCTTTGTATCTTTGTAACTGCCGCGGATCTCGAAAACGGCTATAACTATTTTGATGAAAATTTGCATACAGGGGTTATTTGACGTCAGAAATTGAATGCGCTGGGTCTTATGTCTTCAAAAACGCGCATAAAGTCTGAAAAATGCTCCTACAATTTAAAATCTGAACTTCTTTTTATACCACATTTCAAGTCACTTAGAAGACGAATAGATACAGCTTCTTTTTATACCTCCTTCAAAGTCACTAAATATTCGAATAGATACATTATAGATACAATCCAGATGTTAAAAGTACTGAACGATGCTCGTTCACCCAGGTACAAACGAGCCAAAGATTAGCGAGAGCCTTTAGAGAATTTTCCAACTGCGAGCGAAGCGAAGCAGCCATCTGAGGCCAAAGCGTCCGGGGGCAGAGCCCCTAGTGTATATTCTAATTGCAATTTATAAAAAAAAAATCCAACTTAAATAATACACTCCAATGCGCGTTCTGTGTTGAGAACGTATTAACTCTCAGCTGTGCTCAAAGTCGTCACCTGTTTTCCACTTTCCCATTCCTTCGCGTATTACTACATCAGCTGTTTATAATCCGTAATTTATCGCCTCTCTTTAATCACGAATTAACGTGAGAAACGTCGCGTAAACTATGCTTTGATACGCTACGGCAGAATCGTCTGATCAAAATATTTAAATAATACAATTAATTATGCGATCGTTATCTTTACGAGACCGTTATACGGGCTGGTTTAGGCAACGTCGATCTCCCGGGCCGGATTCCAAAAATGTTTGGTGTAGAAAGTGTTGGGGAAATAGTCGGTGAAATTTTCAAAACTTGTTTCAAAGTTATTTTAAAGTGCGAGCCATAATAGTATATTTTCGATTGAAACAAAAACTTTACTTCTGAATTTATTTTAGATTGTTCTACAACTAGGCCAGTCGGTAGAGGTAAATTTAGACCAAAAGTTCCAGTAATTTGCAATACGGCCTATGTAGATTAACATAAAAAAAAGTTTACCAGTCTATCAATTTCCCAAAGTCGAAAAAAAATCGATTATCATTTTTTTTTCGATTATCCTTAATATTTCAAGCTGGGATAAAGATAGAGGAAAATAAAAAATACCATCGTGTAGGAAAGTTATTTTTCAACAAAAAAGGTCGTATGTATTTATTTCGTCCGAGCAATGGTTTGTCTGGAAACAATTCGATAATGCAGGTATGTATTTTGGAGCAGGGGAAATCACTAAAAGGGGACATCTTATTCATATATGAAGCGTTTTCTCATTCTAAATCGGCCAAATTTTAATATATCGAATTGAAACTTGACATAAGAGTTAAAATATATATTTTAAACATTTATGCTGAGTCTCAGCTTGTTATCTTGAAAAGTACCCCATCTAGAGCCACTTGACTTATTAATGGGTT
The DNA here is from genome assembly GCA_018207615.1 of Philaenus spumarius. Taxonomy (NCBI): domain Eukaryota; kingdom Metazoa; phylum Arthropoda; class Insecta; order Hemiptera; family Aphrophoridae; genus Philaenus; species Philaenus spumarius. Next base: position 2,289 of record JAGFPH010026535.1, read on the forward strand.
TCTCGATTTTAGGAGTACCGGACCCACTAATTCATTTTAAACAGCTCCAGTTTAGAAAATTTTCAAAATATCAACCTGAAAGTTTTTTTACAAGTTAAATATATAGATTCAAACAAGATCAAGGAGTATAAACCTTTTTTATTATTTACTTTTCAAAGCACAAGTAACTTAAAAAAGTATAATTTTGGACCTTTTTAGATTTTTCATCAAAACGCTTGAGTTAATCGGCTGCAGATTAGTCAATGTTTTAAATATAGTTTTTAAAATAAGTATAGCAAAAAAAAATGTGTTTTTAACTTCTGTACCAATTTTTAAATCGATATGTTCAAAAATGTCGAAAATAGAGTCGTTGAAAACAAAGGTGTTATAGTTAAAACGAGATAGGTAAAACAGAAGACCATTTTCAAGCGCCTCGTTTTTAAAAATAACATGAAAAAAATCGTTCATACTTACTAAGAATATTTATACTGGTGTACTCAACTTGTAAAACAAATTTGATGTTGATATTCCAAAAATTGACGAAACTGGAATAGATTGAAACTAGTTCGTGAGTCCGGTACTCCTAAAATCGATAATCGAAATCGACTCCTAGATAGGGTCATTTTCAAGATAACAAGCTGAGACTAAGCATAAATGTTTAAAATATATATTTTAACTCCTATGCCAAGTTTCAATTCGATACATTAAAATTCGGCGGATTTAGAATGAGCCAACGCTTTATATATGAATAAGATGTCCCCTTTTAGTGATTTCCCCTGCTGCAAAATACATACCTGAATTATCGAATTTTTTCCAGACAAACCATTGCTCGGACGAAATAAATACATATGACCTTTTTTGTTGAAAAATACCTCCCCTACACGGTGGTATTTTTATTTTCCTCTATCTTCATCCCAGCTCGAAATATTAAGGATAATCGAAAAAAAAATGATAATCGATTTTTTTCGACTTTGGGAAATCGATAGACTGGTAAACTTTTTTTATGTTAATCTACATACTTTAATGTACTTATAAAAAAAAATTCAGCCGTATTGCAAATTACTGGTAGTTGAAACCTATACCGACTGGGCTAAACGAAGTAATGCTTTCTTTTTAAGCTAAACGAGTTGAAAGTTTTTTTTTAAATTGGGTTTAACAATTGCCTTCTCGTAAAGTTTATTTCGATTAAAAATTTGCGAATTCAAGGTTCAATAGATTTATAGGAGTGACTAATTTTTTACGAAAATCTTGGCGTAATTGTACAAGAATTGTTTTGTATTTGTACATGTAACAAAATGTCGGTCGATCAACTATGTCGATATTACAATATAGTTTTTAAAGGTCGTTACTCCAACTTTGACTCACCGAACTTACCACTGCATGTTGAATTTGTTTACACTTATTATTAGCGAATTTCCATATTAAAAATGAGCTATTGCAGTGACCTTTATGGTAAGACCCAAGGTCGGGAGTAGCAAATGAGCACCGATCATGTTTTGGGGTGTCATTAAAAATCATTTTACTTCCGATTTGGTCCAAATTTGTTACACATGTTGGATGTCTACGTCACTCGGACGAGCTCGTTAACCAAAAACATCCAGCAACCGGAAGTACGTTTTTTGACAGGAAGTAACTTTTTTTGAGATTTTTACTACGAGAATGAAATTTTTTAAGTTTTTTTCTAAAAATATAAACGTAGGATGTTATTCTGCACATTTTGTTTTTTTACGCGACCTTACGGCTCGCTTGGTTCCTCCAAAATCGATCAAAACGTAAAATACCATAAAAGTACCCGGTTCGAAGCCAAGTGGTGCAAACTCGCGAGGCCACTACGCTCAAACCAAATCTACCAATATATTGCGTACACACTGACAGCTGTTCAACGCCGTCGTGAGTAGACCTATTTCCCAAATTGTTGGTTGAAACCCTAAAACATAGGCATATAAACTTAATTTTGGAAATTTTCTCAACTCACGTCAGCGGTCCAGCTGCGTGGTCGAATTATTATTATTGTGTATCTATTTATTGTTATTTTTTAGACTTCTTTACTTTTTGCCAGTTAGCACAGTCCTATCTCATTACTTATTTACCGAAGAAAACGCTTATAAACAGTCAATAGTTTAATAGTTGGCAGCTGTTTCTTCTTTATGTCAGGCATCATCAGAAAAATAATTACACACTTAATAACATTACACTAATTAAAAGTAGTTTATTACATTAAATTAACTAAAGGTAGCTAAACAGCTCCTCTCAGGTATTGAATATTTTTAACATTTCTCAATCAAGTATTTTAGCAACAATCAGTACAGTTATACCAACACAAAATGACAAGAAACCCCTGTTTGACAACTTTTTGTTGGAAAGAGGGTTTTCATTTGCTATCTGATTATGTGACTAAATATTATTTCTCTAATACTGATCCTTTTTCTGAGACAAAAGAAAACCTTGCTCAGATATCTCAGTCAATAAAGTTTTAGTAACCTCCTGCGTTTCTTTAATGATTTTATTTAAAACTTAAAACTTTATTACTATACCAATAATTATCTAATTAAAATACAAATGTAATTAATTTTAATTGAATCTGCCTTGTAACTGAAGGGTTGGAGTGCCAAACTCGAATGGCCAAGGCTGCCAGATGGATGTTGTTTAGTAGGAAAAAGTATATATTTCAGACGGGGACAGAATAATGTGATTTTCACCTTAAAATCTATCAATTTGGTTTGTTTTAAATCCATCCAAAACTGAATAAGATTTAAAAGTAAATCTAATTTCACTGTGAGATTCTAAATTATGTAAAACATCAACATTTTGAATTATTTGCAGTAAAGGCTCTCAGGGTTGTTATTTAAATTCGATTATCTTATTTTCACCGCATTTTTTTTTTTTTTTTACTTCTTGTTCAGTAGGGTATCGACAAAATTAGGTTTTTTAACTTTCGAACACTCATCGTTAAAGTAGGAGGTAATGCGTGACAAAGTAATAGCGCTTGATTTCCTCGCACGTGATAAAAATTAATAAAATAGTATAATTAATTATTTCCTGTTGTGAAAAAGATTTTTTTGATTGGGCGGAAACCGCTTCAACTAGTCTACTGCTCGACCTGCAACCGTTTAATAATTGTCAGCCATTAGCGCTTAAAATGTATTCAGGCTCTACCAACTCTACAATATAGTCTTTCTCCAATGTGAATGTTTTTTTTTTTTTTTATTTAATAAATATTTCGGTTTGCGTAAAACTTTGTTCCTTCAAGACTGAAAAATTAATGATTATTTAGGTTAACTGTTCTATTTAATCCTTAAAATTCCTGGTTTTGACAGAACACAGTCATCTTCAGGCACAAATCATCAATTGTGAACGTTCTGAATATTAAAAACCCTCTATGTATCCACTCGACAAATATTGTCCCAGCCAAACTCGCTGTTTTTTAATCAGTTTTTACAATGATTTGTGCAGAATTGCTGTTTTAATTTGTTTTTCTTTCTAATGTTCATGTCCACTTTAATTAATGTAAGGAGTGGTTCTGTGTATTATTTTAATAGTGTTTTCGTGAAATGATCCGTATTAATGCCTTTTCTCGAATGATTGGGGATGATATCCACGAAGGGCTGGTAAAATGGACGCATTGATAATGAGGATAATGGTGTTCCTTCAAAATGGGAAATCCAATAGAATTTTCAAAGATAATTTTGGCGGAGATAATTAATCTACTAAATTCACAAAAATGTAAATTTTTAACGGCACTTAAAATTTATTAAATGTACAATATAATAACGAGGGGAAAGAGGGGGTAAATTAATGGGATTAAAAGTGGCAGTGTTAGTAACCAGAAGACATGAAGAAGGTAGGTAATGCGGGTGACTAGACGTACCTGACGAATTTAAATATCAAGAATCAATAACCTAGTACTAATATAAAAATAACTTTAGCCCTCATGCGGTCTAGGAAAGTAAAATTTGAAAGTAAATTTTACACTATTAAAACCTTTTGTAAGACAAGTGGTAATGTATGGATTTGAGAAATGGGTGTTAACTAGAAGAAATGAAACGAGGTTGAATTTAAGGCTCGGCTCTCCACATTCAAAACTACGATATTGTGTACCAATTTCAATGTTAAATAACCAAAACATACCTTCACTATTAAGCAAATGTTTGTGTTGTTTTTGTTAAAAAACGAAAGCTGTATTTTTTTTTTCTTAAAGTAAAATAGATTGTGGGTGTTGATTGCTAAGGATTTTTGCAATATCTCTTTTTGCAACTGAGTAAAAAATTAATAAAGTTTACTATTTTTTACTATATATATCATACGTTTATGAAAACAATAAAACGGTTTCTGAAATTGTATTCGGCAATCAACATATCCGCATATAACAGTACTTCAAAATGAAACCAATTTTTTAAATTTATTCCACGAATTAACGGAAAAAAATGACTTATTCTGTAGCATTGCTCTTATGGGAATCAGATTCAATATGGCGGTCAGGGAAGCGCCCCCTTAAGAGATGAATCTTTCACATGTAAGAAACTTCTGAGAATAAAATACAAAATATAAACTGTGTGCTTAGCCACACGGGATAAGTGTAAACTTTTTTAAAACAACTTACCAAATGAGGAAGCACAATGTTCATTTCAGAAGTATTAACAATTAAACTATACATTGTGATTAACGGGTTAAGTCTTTGACGTAGGACAATCTGTTACACTTAAATACCCAACTCAAATTTACTAAACTAGCAATGCATTCGTGGCCTAACCGGCTAAGGCGTAAGTCTATGGTGATAGACTCTGCTGGTTATCTCGGCGACACCAAAACTTTTTTCAAACTGACGGAATAGAGCGTTTCATAAAATACATGAGAAAATGCATGACGGTGACGAATTCACTGCCAGCAACAAGAACTGACAAAGAAATCAACAAGTTTATGAATTGTATTGTATTTTGAGATCACAAAATCTCAAAGGTTCTTTGATTAGTACAGCTGCAAAGAATGGCTGATGATTGAAATGTAAGCAAAATATGAATGGATGTCTTTAGGAAATAGATCACCAAGAAGACAGCGGAAGATGATTGTGGAGAAGATCTGCGTAGGCTAAAAAGACAATTTATCACTCAAGGAGAAAGATTGGAAAAGATGACAAAGGTTAAGGAGAAGTGATAGAATATGCTGTAACTGGTATTATACAAATAGGAAGGATTAAATTCATGCTGATGGAATGAAGGGCAAGAACTGCAGCAAAAGTTATAAGATGGGTGGATGACACAAGTAAAAATTATTCTTTGACCATACAGCAAGCAACTCCACTGGAATTAGATGATTCTCTTAGCTAGTCGTATTTTGACAGTTAACCTAAAACGTTCAAGGCTGGATTTATCACTAGACCCGGTCCTAGGGCGCAACCTAAAAACAATATAGTTTTGCTTAAATAACAAAGAAAATGTTTTTATGATGAGTTGAGAAAAGTCTTCATTTAATTTTATTTTTATTCAAGTTTCGTGTACTTCGATAATGAGTTACAGTGGCGTATATATTGTGTCTCAGGTCCATCAACATCCGCAGTAAGGTCGAGTCATTGTCGTAAGTTTGGCTATCAGTGTGGTCCGTGGCTATGCCGAGCTGGGGCGCAATGTCGTCCATCACCCTCAAGGTAAACAATCGGTCACCATAAAACAGCCAGAGCTTTGTCCAATCTGACTTATATCATTCAACGTTTTTATGGTGTGGCATGAGTTCGTTAAAATAATTAATTATTATCGTGTTTTTAAATTGTAAACCAAAACCTAGTGGCGCAGAGTTAGAAAAATGTACGAACAAAATTTTAAAGAAATGTAAAGTTACAAAGCAGATTCCTAAAATAACGTCCTTTTTTAACGCACTCTTGATTGTGGATTTTTATTAATAACACTAAAACCCCAGTGGAAATTTACCACCTGTTTGTTTCTGTCACTCCAAATTTGAGGCAGTGTCTGAAACCGATCCGGCACAAGGTGTTTTTGGAAATCATTCTGAAGAGAAGTTGATTTAGACAGTGGGAGAACTGACGATGTTTTCAGATCGTATCCGGCTTTATGGAATGCAAATGAACAACTACGAGATTACGTGTGCACTGGAGATTATCTATATATATAAAAGCTAAATCCACTGACTCACTGATCACGATTTCTCAAAAATTACTGAACGGATTTGGAACGAAATTTGGTATTCAGCTTCCTCTAGGGCCATAGGTGCTCGCTAAGAAAGGTTTTCAAAAATTAGAAATTTTAGGGGGGATTTGGGGAGGTCGAAGTTACTAAATCACGATTTCTCTAAAACTGCTGAACGGATTGGGATGAAATTCGGTATGTAGCTTCCCCTAGGACAATAGGTGCTCGTTAAGAAAAGTTTTAAAAAAATTCGAAATTTTAGTGGAGGTTTTGGGGGGTCCAAGTTACTAAAAAAAACACCGAACGGATTGGAATGGAATTTGGTATGTAGCTTCCTCTAGGGAACTAGGGTGCTCGCTAAGAAAGGGTTTTAAACAATTTTAATTTTATGGGAAGTTTGGGGGTCAACGTTACTAAAAATCCCCATAAGAAATACATAGTGCAATATATTTATTGATTTAATAAATATTTTGTTAATATACATTTAACTTTAATTTTTCTATGCAAAGCCGGATAGGGCCTGCTAGTAAATATATAACGATAAGATGATAATATAAATATAATAATTTATGACAATATTGAGTTTGTCGTCATAGAGATTATTTTCTTGGTGAAAATTGTCGGACCGACCACCCCCTCCCCCTAGAGAAGCGGCAAAAACTCTTGGGCCCAGGATTGTCCACACTTTAAATCCGGCCCTGAACACACTGCAGCTGTAGTATGACGTGGGTTATAGAAGTGTCTGTAAACTTAAAGATGTTTGCCTAATAATGTTAAGCGTTGTAGTGTTCTTTTCTATGGGATTGGAAGATAGAAAGGTGTAAATTAATACCCGTTAAAGACGGCCAAAGAAAATTACTCACGGTTTGGAGGCCAAGATCAATATGTAAAACTAAGGTGTTAGGCAGTATACAAAACTAACGAAGACATAGATAACATATGGCGCAGGCGCAATAGAGCCTTAACACGTTTGACGAACTCATCAAATGTTTACCCACCTACAGAAAAAACCTTGGTAATACAAGACGGATCGTGTTACCTGACAGACGTCAGGCGTTGAACATTTTGAAATATTGCGACACGTAGAGTTGGCAACGAGCTGATCTAATTTGCATTTTACAAAGGATAAGTTGTGTTTCAAGATGTTACATTTTGTTCAACACGGATGTGTTAAGACAGTCGGGCATTTTTCTCCGTACGTTATTAATTTGTTTGTTTCCCGGTGCGTCGAATTATCGCTGCATCGGAGAACACAAAAGGTGATAAAATCGTTTGCATTTCAAGCGTTCTAAATGGATGAAAGGAAACTGGGTTTTGACAGTGAAGGAATTGTGGTTGAGGAACTTTTTGGTGAAAGGTTTTCTTCTCGAAAAGTACCATTACAAGCGAGCTAAGCGAAGCAGCCCATAATCCAAGGCCGCAAGTTTGATGTGCAAACTCGCAAAGCCAAAATAAACAATTCTGTAGTTATGGTCATCAATGAAAAGCGCCTTATTTGACATAGATTTTTAACGTAGTGTAATACAAGTCCAAAATGTTTTATAAAAGAATCACTCTTCAAATCTTTTATGAAAGGTATTTTATAAAATATTTTACAGTGTACATAGTAGATGGCTAATCTTTGTTAGTAGTTCTTTATACAGGCAGTAGAGTTCATTCATAAAATTGTCTGTATTGTGACAAACTGTCATTTTATTGCTGAATATTTGTACTCCAATTTAATAGTTGCTTATTTTTTTAATCCTTTCTTAGCGAGCACCTAGGGCCCTAGAGGAAGCTACATACCAAATTTCATTCCAATCCGTTCGGTGGTTTTTTTTTTAGTACATTTGATTCCCCCAAACCTCCCCTAAAATTTTGAATTTTTTGAAAACCTTTCTTAACGGGCACTTATGGCCCTAGGGGAAGCTACATACCAAATTTCATTCCAATCCGTTCAATGGTTTTGGAGAAATCGTGATTTAGTATCTTTGACTCCCCC
>JAGFPH010026536.1:0-10385 GCA_018207615.1 Philaenus spumarius
ACTAGACTCTTCAAAGACAAAGACTGCCGTCTTCACACTTTTACACCTTTTTATACGCAGGCACACATGTTCCAGAATATTCCACGCCCTTCTTTTCTCTCTGTTACAGACTTTTCTAGAAAAGGGGGGGTTAGTCTCTTTGTTGATACTCTGCCGACCGTCCTATTCACTTTCTCACTCACTCCCCCCTTTCTCCTCTTCCAGACTGTTCTCGAACATTCGGGCGGTGTCTTTGTTGGCAGGTTTCCAAACCTTTTCTCTCTCTGTCTCTCTCTTTGCCTAGCCGTAACAGTATTACCTAATTTCACAGTAATGCATTTGAAAACAATATCAGTTCTCTAGACTGGGTGATTCAGAACTATACGCCAACGTCTTGGTAGCTTATTCTAAAATTAAAATTAAGAAAAAAGTATACATATTCAAAGGCCCGAAAACGTTTTGTTTTCCTCATAACCGCAATTTTGTATTGTTTTAGAAAATAATTAATTCATGTTTAGAGAAATGTTTGACTGATTGAGTTCAAACTTGGCATGAAGTTACACCTCCAATCATGCGTTTCAAAATGGCGGTTGACAATTTCAAACCTAGATTACTAAAAAAACCGTACAGTTGAACAAGAAATATCAAGACACTTTTTTTGTAGCCCTTTTGATCTACCGGATGGTGTGATTGTCAAAACAATCGGATGAAGGATAATAGTTGAGTTATGTGTAATAATTGGTTTGCTCAACACAACAATATTATAACTATTCATATGCTGTTATTATCTTTAACTTAGATACTATCCTACATCCGATTGTTTTCAGAGTTACACCATCTAATAGGAAATCAAAAGGGCTATAAAAAAGGTGTTATGAAATCTTTTGTTAATATCTATTATTTTTAAGTAATTTAGGTTTGAAATTTTCAACAACGCCATTTTAAAAGACTTGACTTGATATAATCGCTTATTAGCGAATTTCCATAGGAAAAATGAGCTATTGCAGTGGCCCTTATGGTGAGAAACAAGGTCGAGAGTAGCAAATGAGCACCGATCATGGTCCCCAGAACACGTTTTGGGGTGTCATTAAAATTCATATATATATATATATATATATATATGTATATATGTTTTCGCACTCTAGAGGCCGCATTTTAAGTCCGATTCGGTCCAAATGTGGTACACGTGTTGGTTGTCTATGTCGCTCAGACGAGTTCGTTAACCAATAAAATCCAACAACCGGAAGTACGTTTTTTGACCGGAAGTAACTATTTTTTTAGATTTCTACTACGAGAATGAAATTTGTTTATAGTTTTTTTCTAAAAATGTAAATTTATTCTGCATATTTTGTCTTTTACGAGACCTTTTAGCTCACTTCGTTCCCCCAAAATCGAGCAAAACGTAAAATACTATAAAAGTACCGGTTCGAAGCCAAGTGGTACTCGTGAGACCACTAGGAGGAAACAAATTCTACTAATACATTGCGTACACACAGACAGCTGTTCAACGCCTTCGTGAGTAGACCTATTTCCCAAATTGTTGGTTGAAACCCTAAAACATAGTAATATAAACTTAGTTTTGGAAATTTGCTCAACTCACGACAGCGGTCCAGCTGCGTGGTCGAATTATTTTTCTTGAGATAGATCATTATAGGTTAAACTTCGTGCCAAGTTTAAACTCATTCTGTCAAACATTTCCTAGGTATGAATTATTTTGTAAAAAAATTGCAGATATCTGGTAAACGAAGCGTTTTCGGGTCTATGTTTATATAATCTTTTTTCGTTACTTTTAGCTATGGAATGAGCTTCCGCGATATTGCCGTATAGTTCTGTATCACCCTGTATATCAACAACCATATTGCGTAAAACGAACAAATATGGCTGGAAGGTATTCATTAAAGCAAATGGGTTTCCAAATATATATATATATATATATATATATATATATATATATATATATATATATATATATATATATATATATTTCTATTTATTCAATAGTTTATTAAATGTAAAGAGCTATTTATAAGTTACTCTCCCATTTGAACATCATAAATGTAATATAGTGTAATACAGCTATGATTTAAAAGCCACATGTTAATTTATTGCACGTATAAAGAAACAGCTGTTAACAGTTAACACAAAACAGCTGATTAAGTCTATCCGCTTTTACACTTCACAGAATCAGCTGTGTCAACTAGTTTAAGGATACGTTTACAACTTCGATAAAAACGAATGATCAAATCCTTTGATACGGACGTTGTAGAATCTAGTAAAAGAGATACAGGAGGGTGTGTTTTAGCTTTGACCTAAAAGGAAGTTTATCAACTGTGCAATTATAAATGTTTACGTAAAATAAACGAACGCTCTTTTATATTTACTTTAATAAGACTCTTTATCGCGTCTTAGTATTTGTTTTTGTGTAGGTTTTTATAGTTTAGTGTTTGTGTTATTGTATAGCGTTTACCTAACGTATACGACAAATTACGCCCACAAACACTTTTTGTTTATTTAGACCAGACAAAATATTGATTAAGATATTCTCTTGAAGTTTTCAGTATTTGTACGGAATACACAAATGTATTAGAAAATAACTATATTAACTCTATAATATTTTTTCAGTTATACCTATTTGACTCCAAAATAATAAAAAATAATACAACCTATTATTAGTCCGTAAAAATAAAATAATTTTAAAAGTTTCCCTTTTACTTAGATGCATAGTACATATCGTTACAAGTAAAAAAATGTAAGAAGTACAACTCTAATAGTATTTTTAGATTAGTTAAACCTTTTTTACAACATCGTGACAAAACTGCCATTTTCGTCCTGGCCTTTTTGGCATACTAGTGCTGTTTAATCACTGGATCGAATGTTATTTTTTTGCCTGGCCTTAAAAGGGAGGAAACATATGAAATATAATATAAAAGTTCTAATCAATGCTGTAACGTAAACATGAATTTTAAGTTGTTTGTCTATTTTTCGTCAATAGCGGGGAATATAAGATTTAAAATGATGGTTGATTAATAAATTTTGATGGAGAATTAAGGGAGATATCGCTTAGCGATAAAAAACACATTTGAGAAATAATATATAAGGATATTAGTTTTCTACTTTATGAGTTTACTAGCTGGCCCGACCCGGCTTTGCACGGATAGACAAATCAAAGTTAAATGTATATTAACAAAAAATATATTATATCAATAATTATACAACACTATGTATTTCTTATGGGGATTTTTAGTAACTTTGGCCCCCCCCAAACCTCCCCTAAAATTTAGATTTAAAAAAAAACTCTTTCTTAGTGAGCACCTAGGGCCCTAGAGGAAGCTACATAATAAATTTCATTCCAATCCGTTCGGTGTTCTTTTTAGTAACTTTGACCCCCCAAACCGCCCTAAAATTTCGAATTTTTTAAACCCCTTTCTTAGCGAGTACCTAGGGACCTAGAGGAGGCTACATACCAGATTTCATTCTAATCCGTTTGATGGTTTTTTTGTAGTAACTTTGACCCCTTAAACCTCCCATAAAATTTAAATTTTTTTGAAAAATTTTATTAGCGAGCACCTATGGCCCGAAGGGAAGCTACATACCAAATTTCATTCCAATTCGTTCGATGGTTTTAGAGAAATCGTGATTTTGTAAGTTTGACCCCCCCTAAACCCCCCTAAAATATCGAATTTTTTAAAACTATTTCTTAGCGAGCATCTATGGCCCTAGAGGAAGCTAAATATAAAATTGCATTCCAATCTGATCAGTAATTTTGGATAAATCGTGATTTAGTAATTTTGTACCCCCCAAATCCCCCTAAAATTTCAAAATTTTTCATACCCTTTCTTAGCGAGCAGAGCACCTATGGCCCTAGGGGAAGCTACATACCAAATTTCATTCCAATCCGTTCGATGGTTTTAGAGAAATAGTGATTTTGTTACTTTGACCCCCCCCAAACCCCTTAAAATATCGAATTTTTTTAAACTCTTTCTTAGCGAGCATCTATGGCCCTAGAAGAAGCTACATATCACATTTCATTCCAATCCATTCTGCAGGTTTTGATAAATCGTGATTTAGTAACTTTGACCCAACTAAAACCCCCCTAAAATTTCGAATTTTCGGAAACACTTTCTTAGTGCGCGTCTAGAGCCTATAGAGAGTATTAGTGCCAAATTTTATGTTTGTAGGCCTCATGGTTTTGGAGAAACTGTGTTGAGTCAATGAGTCAATGGTATTTGACTTTTATAAGTATAGATTTTCTCACACGTATTATACCTTGTAAACGCTTCTTGACATAAACCTATAAATCTGTTTCTTTAATACAACACTATCCTTGATACGATCGAGCAAATGCATTGTGTACTGTCTGCGACAATATGGTAGTGAATGTTGTTAAACCTTTAGAGGACATAATCTGAAATTACCATTTTAAATAAATTGCCAGTTTATTGCTTCGTGTTCAATCTGGGTCGGAACCATTACTGGATGTAAATCTATATACTTTTATGCTTGTACGGTGTAATTAAATGTCGTATTTTAAATTATTACAGATATTATTAAATTTAAATTACTTTCCAGGATTTGTAAAGATAAACGGGAGGGAATTATGACGAAAAGTTAATTAAAGAAATAAAATCTTTCGATATGAGGCCTAAAATAATTATACCGTTAAATGTAACATTTGTGTATATAACTAGTAGCTTCGCACACCAACCTCAGAGGCGAAGTAAATGCAAACAGAATACTGTTTACTATAATATTTTCACGGGAAAGACGTTTGATTAGCACATAGAAGAGAGACAACTTTCAGGTTATATAACATACCTAAAATATGAAGCGATAAAGCATATTTATAACTGGTCAAATACGCCTAGTAAAGAATAAAGTTGTTATTATTGTAATAGCAATAAGTGTTTGAATTACGATATAGTAAGCCTTTTTTGTTGTTTTTGTTAGCTATTACCTAACCTAAAAAACTGTTGGTTGTGAAGATAATTGTCTGATTATAAATTGGTCAATTTTATTGCTATGGTAATCTAAATGCTTTCAAATAATGTGTTGGTTCCGTATAGGTTAGGCTATCCTAAAATGGTGTTGAGCCTATGATTCAAGACAGCTGTTTCATTTTGTAACATGTAACAACAGATGATCTGTTATAATACAGTTAGGATCGTAAAAAAAAATCGATGTTGAGATTTTTGTGGACATATCCGTTATGGGACCCCTTGTGTTCAAAAAAGTGGTTTTTACAAAATGTCTGTCTGTATGTAAACAAAGGTAGAGAGAAAACTATTTTACCGATTTCTAACAAATTTGTACCAAACATGTCAATTAATCCTGTATAGATGCACGAAAAAAGTTTTTGAAACATTTTGAAAAACAACCCCCTTTTTGGCCAAAAAATCCCTAAAAAATCAGTTATAATTTTTTTTTATAAAAAAACGGCTCTAACGATTTTAATAAAATTTGGCTTATTTTTAGCCCTTGGTGTACCCACCATACGCAAAAATCCGCATCTTTTTAAAAATTCTTGTTTAGCTAATAATAATAATAATAATAATAATAACAACTGTTTTTTTGATGTTTTTGGCCTAAAAGGAGGTTGTTTTTCAAAATATTTCAATTTTTTTTGTGCATCTGTACAGGCCTAATTGACATGTTTGGTGCAAATTTGTTCGAAATCGATAGAATAGTTTTCTCTCTGGCTAGTAACTTTAATATTTATTAATTTCCTACTTTACATCCCCTCTCCTACTTTAATACAATAATGAAGTCACAGTGAATCTGTTTAGTAATTTAAATAGGTTTGTGAAAAAGTATGTGCCAGTTTCTGGTGCCATTTATTTATTTTGTTAACCTAAACTAAACAAATTGTTTGTTATACAAAATAGCTAAACTTATTCTAAATTGTCTCAGTTCGTTGCTATGGTAACTGCATTCAACCACTGTGTGGTGGTTCAGTATAGGCCTTACATAAAATTAAGTTAAGCTTAAGATTCTAATCAGCTGTTTTATTTGTGTTACGTAACAACAGTAAGCTTTTTCGGTAGATTATTTCTTTGTTTTTATTTTGTTAACCTAATCTAAACAACTAACTGTTGCTTGTTAAGCATAATTACCTGATTCTGAATTCCTCAAGTTGGTTGCTATTGTAACAAATGTAACGGCATTCTTGAAACGTGATTTTATTCAGTATAGGCCTAACCTAAACTTGTGTTAGGGTTGATAAAATACAACTGTTTTATTTGTGACTAGGGGAAGTCCATGCGTGCTCCGCATGACAACCCCGTTGGAACCTTCTATACGCATAATAGTGTTATGTTTTCTTTATAATAAATGTGTAGGATTAATAATAACCAAAAAAGCTAAGATTATAAATAACGTTGAATGTCCAAATCAAATTATTTCGTATATTTTATAACAGCAGTTATAATAAAGGGTTAAAAGAACCAGCAAGGCTTAGGTGTACACTTTAATAACAACCTAACCTAAAAGTTAGAAATACAAATAATTGCTTCAAAGTTTGAAATCAGCTGTTTTGAAGGAAATATTATTGCAAACAGCTGTTTTATTTGTTGTTTTATTCAATCGGTTGCTATGGTAATTCATCAGTCTAGGCCTAACCTAAGAATTTTTTCCTACTAAATTTACAAATATTGAAATACCAAATTTTGTATCAAAATTAATTATAGCCTATGTTATTTTATATAGGATAGTGTAGTTTTTTATGAGTAAAACTATTTTTTCAATCGGTTCAGTATTTCTACAGATACCTTCTACATACAATCAAAAATAAAATAAAATACAAAAAGTTACCTGTTTATAATATTAGTAAGATATAAGTAACGGAGATGGGAACGAGAGATATTTCTACAGTTTAAATTCAACCAATATAAATGCTCCTTAATAAAAGCTGTAAAATGTAGCGATGATATTTTAATCTCGCCCAATGTAACTATGAACGTGACTGTTTATTATAATGAAACAGAATTGTACTGGTTACAACTTGAACTATTTTATGTCTTTATTACAGCGGGATTACGTTACTTGCATTATAATCTTTCCGTGAAGAAACTCAGCAAACCACATTTTTGTCGTTTATGTGATTGCAACAAAGAGAGAAAATTATTCAATTGTAGAAGCACTACTTATTGCCAGCCTTAAGTAAGATATTTCTCAACTTTGTTTGTTTCTACATTTTGTTTAACTAGATAATTTATATCTTTAGAATGGCTAAATCGATTGCGATAAAATTTTGCTCGTTACCCATCAATCTGATTTAAAAATAACAGTTATTTAAACATTGAAAATGTAAATAATTCAAAAGCAGTATTAATAAACGGTACCAGGAACGGGCACATACTTTCTCACAAACTTATTTAAATTATTAAACAGATTCACGGTGACTTGTAGGGTGGGGTAGGAGAGGTGATTTTGTATTAAAGTTGTTTTCCCATAAAAATCCATAAAATAACGGAAAACCAACTTTTATCAAAAACGGCTACAACGATTTTGATTAAAATTTTACAGTTTATTGTGCTTTAGGTCCCTAATAAACTATAAAATTTTAATCAATATCGTTAGAGCCGTTTTTGAGAAAAGTTGATTTTTCCAATATTTTAAGGGTTTTTATGGGAAAATCACCATTAAAAATAAAAAATTCACAAAAATTAAAAAAACGCCTGGAGATACCGTGGATTAGTACCTCCATACCAAATTTAATCAAAATCGGACGACTGGTTTAGGCTGTAGGTCTGATAACATCCACACAGACACACATACAGACACACACACAGACTTCACTCCGAAAACCACTTTTTTAGGTTCAGGGGAACCCAAAACGGATATTTCCACCAAAAACTCAAACTCGAAAATTTTGACGAATACAATACTTTCTCCATATACTATGGTATAGGGGAAAAAAGTAAAAATAACAAGAGTAAATTTGTTTCATCCAGTTTCATTCCTACCTCGTGAATTAATTCATATATTAATTTATAATATATATAAACCTATATATTAATTTCAAAACATATACTTTCACGAATGTTTTTCTTAACTTTCAATATTTTTTAAGTTTGTTTTTTTTTTTATCAAAAATACTAACTTTCAATTTATCAAAAAGATGGATGAAAAGGATTCTTATTCAAAGTTCTAAGAGTTATTAGTGAATTCCTATAGGAGTCTAACTACAGTGACTCTTATGGTGATGTCTTAGGTCGGGAGTGGTCAATGGGCACTTATCATGGTCCCCAGAACACGTTTTGCAGTACCATTCAACTTTATATACAGAGTGTTCATAAAAACCCTTTAACCGCCTTTGTTATTTTTGTTACTGAAAATAAGTTAAAAAAATTTTGTATATGTCTTGTGTTGACATGACAATGTGTCTTACATGACAAATTTTAAGACTTATCTGAACCTCTATGATTTTGGGGGCTTGAAAAGGCAGGGGGGTCAACAATTTCAAATGTAAAGGTAGGTCATGTAATACACCACTAGAAATCTTATTAGATAAACAGAATGACGCAAACTAGAGCTTAGTATCTTGTTTAGTGGACAATAAAAGTTCTGAAAAACTATATTTTTATCATAACATCAAAGCAGGTTATTAATTTGTTAATAATATTAGGAATAAGTAGGTTGTAGGTTAAATGTAACAAATTTAAAAAATATAAACTGTAAATAAATGTAGTAAGTTACCTCTAATTAATCTGAGATTCTATGTGTTCTTGAAAAACTTTGGGGGGAAAATGTAAATGGAACCGGGAATACAACCCTTGACCTTTGCTTCTGCCTTTCTCTACTGCATGCGTAACTCATAAGCACCACGTTTCAAGTACTGATAGGACAGCAAGATGATTTTGATTCTGATATTTGTTGTGACAGCACTCAGTTTTGCCTTTACAAATGAAAACAAGGTTGAAATATTTGTCTTTTTACGGACAAGAACCTGCTTTGGTGTTATAATAAAAATATAATTTCCCACAACTTTGATTGTTCATTACTTTTGAACGAAGTAAGATATTAAGCTCTAGATTGCGCCATTCTGTTTCTGTTTTAATAAGCTTTTCAATGGTGTATTACATGACCTACCTTTATATTTGAAATTGTTAACCCTTTCCCTTAACCCTACAACTGTCAATGTTTTGCAACGCCAAGAAATTTCGGTGCGTGTGCAAGCATATTTTCGAAAAATCGCCAAGTATTGTAATTGTATATCAATCCAAAAGTGTTCTGTACCTTTTTGTAGAAAAAGGTTAATAAAATCCATATATGTAATTACAAAAATTATTGATGTAAAATTGTAAAAGTTATTAGATCAAGAAGTAAGAAATGTTCATTAACGAAAGGAAAAAGTTCAACTTTAGGCGTACATAACAAGTAGTAAAAATTGTTTGTAATTTTATCGTAAGCGTAAAAAGGTTTCGTAATTATTTAGTTCCAAACAGAACTGTATAAAAACATTTATCTATTTCAAATTTCTTATTTTGAAAACACCAGTTTTTATGTTCCAAATACACGATTGCTAATAAAACTAGGCCTAGTTTGAAATATAATTTAGGAATATTTGATTTATCCAAAAAATGAAATGTTATTATAAAAAAGTGCAGAGAATAAATCAAAAAATTTTACTTTATACTTGTAAATTATCTTTTCATAAAAGTGTTTGACTTATAATTATTTGAATAACAAAAGTGAGAACAAATATAGAAATCTCTCGTCCGTACAAACTATAGAAGATGCGCGCACAAACTCCTATGTCTACCCATGTTATAAAAGTCCGTTAGCGTTCAAATTCAAACGCTAAGATCACCTTAGCTGCCCAAAATCATAGAGTGTCAGTTTTGTAAAAAATGCTTCCTGTCATGCAACACAAGATAGATACAAGTTTTACTAACTTATTTTCAGTAACACAAATAATGAGGTGGTGAAGGGACTTAATGCACTCTCTGATTATATGGATTTATGTGTTCGAACTCTAATGTTCCGCTTTTTGTTCGAATAGGCACGATTTTGGTACAGACGTTGGTTTTCAAAGTCGCTCGGACGAGTTCATTAGCCAAAAAATTAACCAACCGGAATCAAAAATTTGTTGACATTTTTCCTACTAGAATGACACATTTTTGAGGTTTTATCTAAAAAATTAGAATAGAAAATTATTTTTAACGTTTTATTTTTTTTACAAGAGCTTTTAGCCCGTCTACAACCTTGGTTCGAATTCACGTGGGTCCTTTTAACTTGGGGGGCAGCTTATGATCAGAGGCCGAACCCGGGATGCGATTTTGTTATGTTTAAAAAATTGCAGAATACAATGTATGGAATTGAATGCTATCAAAATAACAAGTCGTAATCAAACGTACGGTGTGTAAGACTTGTGTATGGGCAACTCTATCATGTAAAGTTTTGTATTT
>JAGFPH010026537.1:0-10384 GCA_018207615.1 Philaenus spumarius
TGAATTAAACTTTGGTGGAAATTAGTATTCAAATGATAAATAGTAATTTCGTTCCTGAAATTTTTATAAAATTATTTAAAAATATATGAATGATAATAGCTATATTAGCTATGTAAAGAATTATCAGAAATAAAATGTAAAATGTATTTATGATACACGTAGACATATACTGCTTAAGGGTCTGATGTAGTGGCGGCCATATTAGATTTTTATCCCTTAAGAGCAATGTTAAATTTCAAACCATTTATTTCGTTTATTTTTTATCATAAAATTGTTTGCAAGGTCTCATTTTAAGCACAATTACAATACACATCGGTTTTGCAATTTTTTTTTTATGATTTTCTTTTGTTATGTAATTGACATTTTGTAAGTACAAAGTTCGAATTTTTTTCCTAACACATACAAAAATTAATAATGAAAAGTAATTTGCAAGCCGGATCCGAAATTTTATAAAGAATATTCAGTTTTTTTTTCAGCACTCAATTACAAAAGATGGATTTATAAAACGGTTTGAAATGAAGCAATATCAAAGCGATCAGCTGCAAGAAATTGCACTGTTTGGATATGGTTATATAGAGAAGCGCTTGCGGGAGTCTGCTCCAGTAAACGAGAAAGCAACAGGAAACGCACTTCCGGTATCACTGTATCCCTATCTAAGCAGTGCAATTTCTTGCAGCTGAACGCTTTGACATTGCCTCATTTCAAACCATTTTATTAGTCTATCTTTTGTAATTGCGTGTTGAAAAAAAACTGAATATTATTTATAAAATTTCGTATCCTAGTTGCAAATTATTTTTCATTATAATTTTTTTATTGTGTTAGGAAAAAAATCAAACTTTGTACTTAAAAAATGTCAGTTACTTGACAAATGAAAGAAATTTTAAGAAATGTAAATTGCAAGAAGGATGCGTATTGTGACTGTGCTTAAAATGAGACCTTGCAAACAATTTTATGATAAAAAGTAAACAAAATAAATGGTATGAAATTTAACATTGCTCTTATGGGATAAAAATCTATTTTATTTTTACTGGAGCAGACCCTTAAGCTTCGAAACTATTGAAATTATTTTGATGAAAACTTCCACAGTTTGTTGTCGTGCATAAAGTTGGGAACCAATATACAAAAATCGGACATCTGGTTCTCCAATTATAAAATGACAGACATACAATCAGATTTTCTTTTTTATAATCTAGAGATACATGATTGTGTAATTGTTGCATTCCTTACGCTTTATAAAGTGATTAAATTTCAACTGACTTTGGGAACTGTCATATTTTTGTTTTAGTAAAAATTTTACCACCCCACATCACATAACAATAGTTTCCATTACATATTTACATATTATTTGTATTAAGTTCTCTAAATGAAACTGAAAAACAAACCAATCTGAAAAATGAATTGTGCGCAATACAGTCCTGCTTCATTTTGTGTGAGCATATTAAAAGGTTTTATTTTTTGTGACTTTGAGTTACATTAAATTTAAAATGATTTTTGTCGTAACAATGCAAACGGCTCATTGGTGTGCAAATTGTGTATTTTACCTCATTCAATAACATACCTAGATTCACAATTACACATGAGAAGTAAATTAGACGTGATTCTTAAATCGTTGCAAAGTCTGTCACAATAACTAGATACTGCAACAAAGATATGTTTGATTCTAGTTACTGGTAATTTATTTAATTGCATTTGCTCTGATATTCGGCTACATTCATTTAACTGGCATAAAGTAAAGACGTGAAAACAAAATTTTAACTGAAAAAAAGCTTTACATATAATAATAATAATAATAATAATAATGGATCTTCTATGCTCTAGTAAAGTAGTTTGAATGAATACCAACCGTACGACGTAAGCTCTATCGTTACAATAATTCAAACAGCCGTAATTCTAACAAAGACTTTCCCTTTTATGGTGCTTTACTATTTCAACAGAAATACTAAAACCGCAAAAGAAAACTTTACTAGTGTATACTAAATTGATTTACAGTATTCAGTTTTAAGTAGGGCCTACTTTGTAAACATGAAGTTTTAATATAATTCTATTCTAATTTGATTCATGAGTCAGACATCAGAGGAGAAGGTTCTGCAGCTGTAATAACACTGTTTGTTTATGACATAATAGTTGTTACTGTATTTCATGCATTCTCAATACTGAAGTTATAATCAACCATTTAAGTTACTTTAAGTTGCAGTTTTTGGTTGATTATTTGTTTCTGAGATTTGTTTAATTATTTTTCTCTTTTTTTCTATATATTTACAAATTTGAAACAATTCCTCTAATATGGCTATCATTGAAGAATTGAAGAGTGACTTCAAGAGAGTGGAAAATAGCTTGGGAAACTCAATAGGTTCATACTGTGAAAAAAATGAAGAAATTACGGAAGCTTTGACTAAGCAAAAACAGAATTTTGAAAATTTTAAATCATCCTTTGAAGTTCTTGGGCGGGAAACGTAGCCTAATTCTTCGTAAGAAGGTGACTGACTTGGAAAACCGGCTGGAAGAAGAATAGTATACCCGTCGAAATTGAAGAAATACCTTAAGTTCAAGGGAAAGATGCCCTACAACTGTAAACAGTTTAGACGATGCCTCGGGTTATCCTATTAATATAGTAGATGTTTGCTATTGATTAAGAATGAGAGAACATGGCGACAGAACATCTATTATATTAAAAAGATGTTAAGACGAATCGATGCTGAGATTACTCTACAGAAGAAACTTGTCAAAATATATTTTTTAATTAGACTTCTTGGACTGGGAACCGTCTGCCTATATACATGTAATATATAGGCATATAATTATATATTCCTGTCTGCAGGAAGACGAATAATCATTAACATAGCAAAAGATATCATGAAAGAGAAATAATTGATATATCTGCTTATTCGTGGAGGCAAGATTTTTTATGAGGAAGAAAGACTAAGATCAGGTAAAAATATTGATTTGTAAAGACAATCTGCTTAAACTGTATGTGTTGAAAAAGTACTAATTTGATTTCGATCTTTAAAGTTAATGTTCCTTTAAGTATTAATATAATTTTTTTTCAAGTATTATCATATAGTTTAAAATGTGTAGAAGTTCAACTTCTTTCATAACACACAGTATAATTAATATATAATATAATTAATATCTACGATATTTCTTTTGATTAGTGGTAGATTTAATTTTAATGGTGCAGGGTGTTCATAATTATCAAATAGGAAACAGTGTGTGTAATATCTGGCTGTGTACTACTACTATCACTTTACAATTAGTATTGGTATTGCAGACATAATTGGTTAGATTAATCACAAAAAAATCTAAGATGGAATCATCCTTTCCGCTTTATAAAAAACTAAATTTTCTGTCATTAAAATATTTGTAAGTCTTGAAAGTTTTATATTTACCATTCGGGTCTAAAAAATGCTAAAGCCTTTTCTGTTATAAAAAACATTTTAAAAACTTATTTGATTTATCAAGTAAATATTTTTTGTTTTTTAGATGTTTAATTCACCGTTCTGCGTAGTGTTTTTTTTTAGTAATTTATTTTTTGATTACTTAAATCAACAAATTTAATGACGTTACGTCTAGACCCTTCCAGAATAACAGTAATAAGATTACTGTTGTTTACAGCTAGGAGAATCGTCTTAAAGACGTAAATTTCCTTAACATTCAAAAAGAAAGGGATTTTAATTTTAACTATTTAGTCACAACGTTTCTATAATTCTTTCTTAAATACCAATACAGGGCAATTATTGTTTGATAAATATCTTAAGTTACATATTTTATACAACATAACTGATTTGAAATATAATTGATTATTAAATTGTTTATACTCATTTAGTAAAATATATGTGTAAACCAATACAATCTTTACTAAAGACAATAAATTAATAACATTATAACATAGAGTGTAATATAAACAATATTAAAATTATTAATAGACTGTTCATTATTTATGTTATTTTGGAATGTTAGTTAAATCATTAAGATTTTTATTTCTAATTCAATTAAAATAATATAAATTTCTTCACTATTTGTATGCAGTAGAAATTCTATAAAATAATGTTTGTTTATTTTTTTTAATACACACCGAACTATTATATTATAAGATATGGCTGTCGGTAAATGATTATAATCTTTTACTTCATACTGTAATAAATTACTAATTTTACTAACTAAATAAAATGCAATTTTCAACTATTAAAATATAGTTTATACTTTATTTATTTTCAACGTAAAATTACAATTGGTAAATATTTTCAAATATTATATACGACTATTTTGGGATATATGAAGTGGTTTTTTTTCTCAAATAAAAGTGAAGCAGGCGTTTATAAATTATATTACCGGTATATTGTTTCAAATACAATCAGTGCATATACCTTATTTTCTTAACCCTCTATCTTGCAAAGAGTACCCCGTTGTTACTCTTTTAACAAGCATTCTTTAAATCAAATGTTGTTCATCTAAAGTAGTATTAGATAAATATGTCATGTTATATATAATTGTACTCAGAACATTCTAAAGATTAATTGGTAGCCTATATAGTTTATTTACATTACAATCACGTAAAAATATACAAAGACACGAAAGAAATATTGAAATGACATTGAGTTTGAATGATGCGATAACACGAACAAAATTATAGTTTCCCCACTCATGTTTTGATGTGTAAATTTCGTTTTGAAATAATTTTGATTACACTAATGCATAGGTCAAACCTTTCACTGTGAAAATCCTTTTTCTGATTGTCATTGCCTTATACAAATGAATAGTTACAGATTTTTATGTCATGCCTTACACTGGCAGTTTCGATATTAGTAAAGAGTGCCTGTAGAGTAGGTATCGATTAGACGTGTGTGTTACACAGAACTGCATATAATTAAAATTATTGCTAAACAATAGAGTCTCGTCAAATTTACTCACGACCTGATCAGACAAACTAGTGATTAAATAAGGTAATTTTTATTTCTGATTGCCTTACTGAACTGGTTGATTTAACTATAAGTTTACTTTTTTGTAGCTTGCAAAAAACTATCGCGGCCACACGTACGTTCGGCTCGCGTAATTATGAATACAATTTAAATGTCCCTACCGAGTGTCGTATTGTGTTATGTGTTACATGTTGTTTGTGAATGTTTTGTATAAGTGTTTCATTTTAAAAACTTGACGCGCATTAACAACTGTAAAGTACTAGTGGTGAAGTGTAGGTTTGATAATGCCTGAATAGAAAAGGCGAAACGTACGTCACCAGGGAATAAATAGAAAATAAAGGACTGAGAGCTGTAAGTACACAAAAAAGTAAAATTAAAGGTAATTTTGTTTACTTTTAGTAAATATGACCTTAAAATATATCTTTAAAAAGCTAAAATTTTATCGGATAAGCCTGGATGGGGCGTCATTACAAACAGTCGAGCCAGAAACCAGAAAAAGTAATTTTATTATTGAGTTTTTCAACATCACTGCTCTAATATTATAGTTTTGGGTTCCTAGTTCTTTTACTTAATAGATTTGTATTTTAGGTAATATTCCAAAAAAAGCCTCTTTGTGAAGGACTTTATTTTCTGTTTAGTTTATATAGAATGTGAGAGTTGATTCACATTCTCGAAGCGTCGTTTATAATTTTCACTATTCGCAAAACATGAATATTTTATGAACAAGCAATTTAAAAACTATGAACGGTCCATCATTTGAAACTAACACTAAACACAGTAATTTGTTTTCATTATATGTAGGTGCTGTTCACAAAGTTCTTCGTACATTTTATCACAATTTCATTTTCTTAAATGTTTCAGTAATAATGCAAATGTGTTACAGTTATTAAGAACAAGAAACGCTATTAACTTTACTAATGGTCTAACTTCTGCATGCTGTTATATGTTAGAACTTTAGTAGTAACTAGTGTAAACACTCTTAAATATATTTTATAAAGCATTTAGTGGCAAGAGTAAGATAAACTAATTTACATTAAAGTAATTAAATTCTATGGTATTAAACAGACGCCCTGTTTAAAATATAAATTAATATATTTTGGTACCTCTTGAACATTATTCTAGAACTTTTCAAAATAGATTATTTATCTGATCTTAAATTGAACTGTACCATAATATGGTTGGATTATACAGTAAATGCTTTCGTAAATATCTTTTATTTTTATAATTTATAGTTCAAACTTGTAGAGTATCTATCCTCATTTTTTTCAAAATTCATATACAAAAAAGAATAACATTTTTGTATTATAACAGGAGTTATTTTATTCTATTAGTATTTTTTTCGGTAGAGGATTAAATGTGTCTATTTACAAGAAATGTGCAACAATCACAACGTTGACAGTAAAACATTTTTTTGATGTTATAATCTATGCGAAAGCATACATATGTATGTCAATTCATGCAGCTGAAAGCAACTTATAATTTTAAAGTGAATGTGCACATTTTAAAACCTCAACTCCGTACTTGAAGCCAAGATGTAAGTAAAATAATAAATTCAGCTAATTGGGAAATAAACTTTATAAAATTCAGTACTTACATTTCAGGCATTTGGAAACAATTAATTCATTGCATGATACCTAACACTCTAATCCTCAAGTATGCTGCCAAAACCTGATCTTTAACTGCGCTTTAATAAGTATTAGTCATTGAAAGAGAAAAGTACAAACATTTACTGTAATTGAGAGTAAAAAGATAAACCACATTTTATTACAAGTTAGTATATATATATAGTTTCAAAATAAACGTTTTTACAGCGATAGTGTATTGTTGTAAGTTGAAAAATGTAGTATTTGGCGATGTTTAAGTTATGTATTTTCATATCGTAGTTTCATATCAGACTCCCATTTGAAACCATCAATTATAAATATCTTCAACTAGCAAACTATCATTTATAAATTGATTTAAATATAAAATGTTATTGTTTCCATTGTCTGAACACATAAAATCATTTAGTTTGGAATTATAATAAATAGCAGTACAAAAAGCAGTAAGCGAAAGGTATCGAATAAATGTTATTTCGGTGCGTATTGAGTTTAAGACATATTATTTTAATTAGTTCAGTATTTTACTTCTAATACCATTTTTATGACAATAATCACTTTATTTCAACTGTTTAGTAGCTTACTACATTGAGAGATGTTAAATAAAATTGGGTGTGCTTAAGACTACATGCTAGAAGTGTAAACTTCTTTGGAGATATTATAAATATATAATATTTTATGTAACGGTATATTTGTGTACCATTATTTATAAAATAATTTGCTAAATGTAACTCTAATTTAATAAAATTATGTTTTTTGGGTGTTCTTTATTTACATTATTTAACATATTATATATATATAAATATATATTTGAAATATTTGTTTACTTTTCGTATCTAAAACCCAATTAGTTTAAAAAATTAGCACAAGAACAGTGTATTTTAAAAAGAGTGCGACCTTATCTATTATTAAAATATTTTTTTCGTAACCCAAAACATATAAACAGTTACCTCAATGTACTATTTTTAAATTGGTGACCATAAAATACTTTCTTAAAACCCCTTTCTATATAAAAATTGGTTTTCCCGTTTAAAAAAATAAACGAACCATTCCTAATATAGTATTTTAAAATTATTTGCACAAAATCGTGATCCAGGCGCGCTATGGCTGTCAAAATCATTTTATTCAAATCCCCTTCCCCCAAATGTTAAAAATGTCGTGACCCTGAAAAACTCCAACTTATTTTTCTACATCAAAACCCAACATGGAATTTTTCCCCCAAAATCGTGACCCTAAAAGGAAATTATACTCTTTCTCTTTATAATTTAGATTTTAAAAACTAAAAACAAAAAAGATAAGCCACAAGATATTTTCAAAATGTTGACTCTGAACCCTGCGACTATATTAAAAAAGTTTCTCCTGTACTCAAATAAATAGTAAACTATACCCCACATGGTATTTTGAAAATGTTTTTCAAAAATCGTGACCAATAAAATTAAGCAGATGAGAATATAATGTTCTTATTTGTATATAATTTATGCTTTGATTAAATTAGTACCCTAAATGTGTTTGAAAAATTATTAAAAGTTTCAACTGGTATTTTGTTTAGTAATTAAATGTTTAGTTTTGAACGTTTTGAGTCCCTGAAGAGGATTTCTTTATTTTGAACACTGACAAATCATACCGACTAGAATTTTTATTTTTTTAAAATATCCTTTTTAGTAAAAATAATTGTTTTGTGTTGCGTATTGTTAAGCATAATTATTTCCCAGGATATTGGCATAAGAATTAACCTATACAAACAAAGTACCCTTTTGGACCGAAAATCTTCTCTTATTGTTCAATAAATTTAGTAAAACAGGAAACTTAAATAGAACAAACGGACATATTAGTTAAATTATATTTTATGTAATAGTAATTTTCACACTTTGGTTTTATTTTAAACCATTATATTTCTAATTTCATAAACTAGGTATTCCAAGTTGTATGCGGTTTATTAAAACAAAATTCATGATCCGTAGCATTGTTCGAAGTAAAGTTAACTTATTAAAATAATATCCTGGATTGATTTTCACGTCAGTACCATCTCCCACTTAACATGAATAGCCAATTATCTGAAGGAGTTTTTGCTTAAAGTTTAAAGTATAGCTTGATAATGAGTTGCATGATTAAATAATTTAATTGATAAGTTTAAATTACATAACAAGTATTTTAAATATTATTATAGTCTTGAAAACAAGCTGTTTTACTTCTATAATATAAATGTGTAAAATACTAGAAGATTGTTTGAAAAGTTGGAAGTTTTAACAGAAAAATATGTTTGTGAACTAGTAAACCCCCGTCAAATCGCAGGCAGATTATAAATACAAATCAGAAATACATAATTTGAAAAAATACTATTTAAAAACAACAGACTTAATCTAGTCCTACCTATACCGACGGGATTTTTAACTTGGTAAATATACAATACAAACTGTAGGCATATTTGTTGAAATATAGTATTTATAAATTATTATATATCTAATTTGGGAT
The DNA here is from genome assembly GCA_018207615.1 of Philaenus spumarius. Lineage (NCBI taxonomy): Eukaryota > Metazoa > Arthropoda > Insecta > Hemiptera > Aphrophoridae > Philaenus > Philaenus spumarius. The sequence goes on from JAGFPH010026537.1 coordinate 8,987, forward strand.
AAAAATGTTAACTTTAAATTGCTTTCTAACTTCATATTGATAGATCAAATGATTTTGAAGATATATATTATAATGTAGACATTTATAATTAAATACGTTTATAAGTAATATGAAGACGAACGAATGTTTCCCAAGTTAAACGAATGGGGATCTTTTCTTTATATTTTTATAAATTAATATATTGATAACAAAAGGTTATATCCATATTAACCTCAAAGCATATCTTATAACGTACTATAGCCTACTTTAGATCTTCCCCTCATATTTTAAGAAAATTAACTTCACAAGACTTGAAGTTGTAAACATAATCCAAAAGTATAACCTACGCTAGGTTTGGTTTAAGTATTACAGATGATGGATGAAATCAGCTGTTATATTATATTGTTACTCAAGTGCGCACGTACGTACGAACGTACGCCCGCTTTTATAGGAGATGATAGTTTAATATGCATATTGCAATTAGTTTGTATAGTGTATAATTTACGTATGGATCAATAGTACAGTTTTTTATACGACCTATTTTGTTATTTTTAAATTAATTTTGATGTTGCGTTATTTTATGTTTTGGTATTTATTAGTATTACGAGCAATGAGATAAGAAAAAAAACTAATATATATATAAAATTAAAATATGGATGTCTCTCACCAATACATAGGCCTAATAGATAATTGAATGGAAAATCAAACAAAGTAGGCGTATCACTTTTTATCAAGACGTCATGGATAACTGATAAAACTAAATATTTCCGGTTGAAAGTAGTTTTCTGTGATTACTACATTTTCGGAAAGTGATCACAGAAACTACAGTCAGTCATAATTATTATTGTATTACGTGTATTTGCTACTTTTGGTACCAGCTGAATAACACGGTAAAGTTTGGTCGAATTGTTGAGAGACACCCTGTATAGGTACTCAAATATTTATGGTATCAATTGTTACTGTAAAGCTCTATCGACCAAACAAAAATCTTTTAACAAATTGCATGACAGAGTCAAAACTGTTGTCTCTAGACACCGTTTTATTTGGTGGTTATTGTGACGCAATTAAAGTAGTAGATTGCGTGTATACTTTAGTACACGGAAATACCAGAAACTCCAATAATTTACTTTAGAGAAAAATAAAATAAAGTGTAAACTTGAAATACAATCAACTAACCAATTATATTTGAAACAATATTTAAGTTTTAAATTAATGCAAAAACTATCAAACTATAGAGCCATAAACAAACAAGTGTATTCACTAACCAATCATATACCAATATATTTCACACAAGTTGAGATATTTATGTTTGATGGTATTATACCTATTTTGTATAAACTAGTATAAAAAATAAAAGGAAAATGCCAATAAATTCGGATATATGGATCTAAAGCTGTAAGAAAATATGTATTCATTCAT
>JAGFPH010026539.1:0-10383 GCA_018207615.1 Philaenus spumarius
ACAAAGTTTTAAACTAATAACAAACCTATTACGACAAATAACAATTTCAGTTCAATGTGCCCAAATTGAACAATGGTTTTGTACTACAAATACGTGGATCGGAGATAGACATAAAACTATTTAATCCAACCTGTTGATCTTTAGGGAACTAAAAACAGACCGACTTAAAAACAAATTTCGACTTAAATTTGTCAAAATGAGGCCAACTCTGACTCCAATATCAAAGATTGGCAATTATAAATAGACAATATTCAAAACAGCTTTCTCAACTGAAATTTCACTGACAATTTTAAGTTTTTTTTGTTTTCAACATAATCAGGGTAACAGCTGTAAAAGATTTCGAACGCCACACTTTCATTTATTTCAGACAGACAAAGTCAAACTTAACCTCCAATAACATGTTATTGCTAACATCGGCAATAAGTAAATTAACTTTCATGGAACACACTTGTTTATTAAGCCTTATGTTTACACAATCGTCTTTGACGCGATTTACAGCGATTTAAATTCGTGGCCATCGAGTCGCTTAACGCTCTGTATTTTACGGATACCGACGTGCATAACTACGATAAACGACTGACGACCTTGAATCGTTAATGGTTTAGAAAGCGAACGCAGAACGCACAACGCACACATACACGCACTCGCATAAAAATAAGGAAGTTCTCACATCGAATTACGACACGGAAAGTGCGTCGTATTTAGGGTAACCTAATTATACATTGTTAATTTAATAAACGCAAAGGCCGTGCACATAATAATCATACTATACGGCCATTCAGCATTTAGAACCGGTGAAAAGAATCACTTTACCGGTGTTAAAAATTAAATTACATAAAATTGATAACGGAACTTTCAAAAAAATAGAAAGTTCCTAACAGTACTTTTAACTAAATAATCGGGCCTACGCATACACACTGTTGAACAAACCTTATCTATACCTAATTGCTTTTAAAAGTGTACAAACAACAATAATTCACTGATATCAGTAATTACATTTTTACTGTCAAATAATTATGGTTCGCTAAAGTGATAATGAAACAACACGAACCGAAGGTAGAGGGAGATAGAGAGAGAGACGGCCGAGAAACTTGCAAGTTCTGAGAGATACGTGGAATGTTTTACCGTAACACTCGACTAAACAACTTTTACTGTTTTAAAACTATACGTATCGAAAATAAACACTTTCATTTCATTCGGATAAACCGCGACAACGGTTTAAAATAATAATACAAAACTTACTAGGCTAGGTTAAAAACTTGATTTCAATTATTTTATATTTATAACTTACGTTCCCAGCAACTGTTTAAGGTGGTATTTATCTTCGACGGATGGACTCTTTTCATCTTTTTTCGACTTCTTGGCGGAATCCTTTTTACTTCCAAACAAAGGCATATTGTTGTCTACACATTCACACGAAACCTAACCTTACTTATAACCTCCTCCACTTCGACAACAATCACAAACAATTTACACACTCTGCGAGTCTGAATCGAGAGAATGACTCGGATCTCGGTCCGAATTAAATATTCGGATAAATTTCAACGTTTACGAAGACGTCTGACAGTTTTTGAAAATATTTTCTTTCGTCGCTGACAACAGCCTGAGAGACGAGTTAACATACATCTCACGCGTCCGAACGCTAACTTTCTACTGACACTCGACTGCGATCGCGACCGGAGAGTGAGCTAGTGTAGCAAGAATTACCGCGTACAGCCGGGATCGAGTGCGGTAAATCGAATGCGCCGTACACCGAGATCCTGCTGCGCCGTGTTCGGAACGACGCCGCCGAACACATCCAGTCGATATTATTGTCATTTTTAACTTCTCGCGCCATCTATTGACCACTCGTCTAACGCGAATAATACGTATTTATCCGCAGGATAAACTGCTAAAAGTGATCGAAAGTTATCGTAAACCGACGAATGAATACTATAAGAACTGTGTGTACGCTGTGCGTTGACGGATAACGGAGGAAAAGGATTTCCTTTCCGTACAATATATCGAGTGAGGAGTGGAGGGGTAGGGAAGAGCGATAACGTCGCAAACCTTAAGATAACTTGTGCCGTAATTGTTTAGAATTATATTCAGTCTTTGAAAAATACTTTAAAAATGTAAAAAACCAAGTTCTATAAGTTTCTACTACTTTCAAGAGGTCTCCTCAAAGGAACTTTTTTTAAATCCGTTTATAATTCAAAGTTATTTGTTTGGGTAATGAAAACTCCGAGAAAATTATTTCAAACGTAAATAACATTTGAATTTACATAAAGTGTGTATATTCTGTAATGAAAAATAGTTTTATATAGATTTTTTTTTATATTTATAAATCTACTATAAATATATATTTGCATGTAGCAGTACTAAGTTAGAAAAAAACATAAGTACGAATCAAAACTTGTAACATAAATTATGGTTTGACATCAGTGCATTTTACCACAATTTGAGAAATTTTCCAATGCCGGTAGGCTACTTCGGAGCAAATGTAGTCTATCAGTCAGACAAGACCCAAAAATCGCGACGTATAAAAATCGAATTTTTGCTAAAAACCCAAACAATATACATAAAAGTATTAAAAACCTTAAAAAAACAAATATACAGAATATTCATAAAGTCCTTTAAACCCTTCAATATTTTTGATACTGAAAATAAGTTAAGAAAACTTTGTATGTCTTGTGTTGCGTAGCAGGACACATTGTTTGACTTATCCGACTCACAATGACTTTGGGGGACTCTGGGGAGGGGGGGGGGGGGGGGCAATTTCAAATAAAAAAGGTAGGTCATGTGATACACCCTTGTAAAGCTTATTGAAAGAGAAACAGAATGGCGCAAACTAGAGCTTAGTACCTTGCTTTGTTTCAAATTAATGGGCAATCAAAGTTCTGGAAAATTATATTTTTATCATAGCATCAAAGCTGGTTAATAATTTGTTAATATCGGAAGGAAATAGGTTGTAGAGGGTACTAATTTTAAAAAACGTACTAATTATTTCTTCGATGTTTTTATAACTAGAGTTAAATTCAAATATAATCTAAAAATCTATCAAAACAGGATTTTTCAGTTACATTTAAAATAGTTATTGTTACAATCTATATATATAAAAATCTCGTGTCACAGTGTTTGTTATCGAACTCCTCCGAAACTGCTTCACCGATTTTTATGAAATTTTTTGTGTATATTTGGTAGGTCTGAGAATAGGTCGTAGGCTATTTTTTATACCCCTAGGTGATTGGGGTTTTAGTAACATCCCCTAAAACAATAAATATTAATTTTTATACTTTCCTTAAAGCTAGAGAGCTGAAATTTTGTTCACTTATGTCTTACAAGATACATATAAAATATAATCCTGTTTTATATTTTGTCACGTTCTGCTAAGGGGTGAAAATGTAGTAACAACCCCTAAAACTATAAATATTAATTGAATGCCGCCTAGGAACGTGAAATTGGGTACACATATTCCTCATAGGCGCTAGAGGCGCACTAAGAAAGGATTTTAACATATTCGGCTTTTAAGGGTTGAAACAACCCCTAAAACAATAAATATCGTTTGTTATACTTTCCTTAAAGCCAGAAAGCTGAAGTTTTGTACATTTATTTCTTACAAGATACATATAAAAATAAACCAATTTTACATTTTGTTAAGTGGTGTTAAATGTGATAGCAACCACTAAAAACAATAAATATTAATTGGTATTCTTTTCTTAAAGCTAGAGAGCAGAAATTTGGAACTCGTTAATTAATTTGAAGAAAATTCTAGGGGCTCTGCCCCTGGACGCGCCGCGTCCCAACCCCGGCTCGGCCTTCGGCCTCAGATGGCTGCTTCGCTTCGCTCGCAGTTGGAAAATTCGCTAAAGAATCTCGTTAATCGTTGGCTCGTTTGTACATAGGTGACCGAGCATAAATCAGCTGTTTTATTTGGCAGCTGGCTCAAACTCATTAAACATTATTTCCATAAGATTAACATGGGAAATTTGAAGGATTGTATACCGGGGCTCCTTCTCGGGTGAATAGCGGCTGAACGGATGATAATATATAAGACTTGACATATCTGTGAATGATTACGTTCAGTTTTTGATCCAAATTAGCTGTTTTATATATAATAGGTTTGTAACAACCAATGTTTGAATTGAATTAAAATATAGTTAGCATTTTTCGTTGATTTTTGTTTGTGTTTGTTTTTAGTTTGTCAATGTAACCTCAAAAAGGTAATACTCTTCAAATTTTCTAAGTAATGTTGCTATGGTAATGAAAGTAAACAAACATGATGTGTTGCTAAGTTTTTTATACGAACAGCTGTTTTTGTGCCCCTGATAAAATCAATAGAAATCTTTCTTCAATAAAATTAACATTGAAACTTTGAGGGCCACTGGGGCGTAGCCCTAATGTCCTAGGACTTCGGTAAATGGTCTAAAACCTTCCCAGGATTAACCTGTGTTACTGTGCAAAATTTCAAAGCAATCGGATGGACGGTATACGAACGCAAAGTGGACAAAGAACCAAAAAAAACCCCCATAAGGAATACACAGCAGAAATTTGCATTTGATTATAACGTTTGTAAGGCGAAAGATACATGATTTGTAATGCTTGATGACATACCTGCAATTAAAAAAAAAAAAAATAATAAGGAAATCGGCCGGATAGAATGGCCGTACTGACTGCCACAAGTTTTCATAAATTCTTTTAATATATAGATTTAAAGACGTAAGCTGATCAAAATTATCCCGATCTATGGATTCGCATAAGGACGTATCTGGGTGATCTGCAACATCCGGCTAAGACTGTGATTTACCAGTCCGTAGATTTAGCGGTTGAAAAAGAAGATCACTCCGAATTCTTTAATTTTAAATTGATTTAATTTATTCGGTCCAAATACCGTGGCAAAGACGATTGACGGGCCGCCAGTTAGCAATAAATACCAAACTAATTGAAAATATTATGTAATAATTCACTTTCGTGCAGTAAAAGATGAGAAGGAAAATATTACAAATTATGTAACATAGTGATGCAAAACAAATCCCCAGTAGCGAAGCACGGGTATTCAGCTAGTAAAAATATAATTTTCCAGAACTTTGATTGTCCATTAATTTGAAACGAAGCAAGGTACTAATAATCCGGCCGCCATAGATTGAAAACGGGGGGGGGGGGGGGGGGCGGCTCCCTTCAAATAAATGCCAAGCTAATGAAACTTGGGGTGGTCGTTCGCTATGTACCAGTAGTGCTCCGCCATTTATCCAACAAAATTTCCTTTTCAGATTTTGTTGCACTTTTTTCAGTTTTTCCTCTATAACTTTTTGTCCTTGCGTACTACGACTTAAACCACTATATTCATATTTGTAAAGTGTTAAATTTCCCATAATTAGCTCTAAGTCTAACGTATTTTTTTACCCTACCCGAGGTACAGGGCTTCAAAAAGTGCAAAATTTCCCAAATTGGCTAAAAATCGCAAAAAAAGCTGTTTTGCTATATAAGTTTTATATTATTACGTATTAAAAGGTATTCTGGTATCTGCATCTGATTTATTAAATGCAGCAACCTCCTCCCTCCCCTTCAGCCCCCCCCCCCCGGATTGAGACTAATTTTACCCAGTATGGTGATCATGTTCGATTCATCTTTTAAGCTCTAGTTTGCGCCATTCTGTTTCTCTTAACGCTCCTTAAATTGAAAACGGCGAAGATTCAATATTAACGTAACCTAACCATACCTTCACTTTTAAGCATATTTTTGTGTTATTTTCGTCAAAAAAAGAAAGCTGTATTTTTTTTTCTTAATGTAAAATAGATTGTGGATGTTGATTGCTAAGGTATTTTGCAATATCTCTTTTTGCAACTGAGTAAAAAATCAATAAAGTTTAATATTTATATCATACCTTTATGAAAACAATAAAACGGGTTTTGAAAATGTATTCGGCAATCAACATCCGCATATGACAGTACTTCAAAAATTTTTTTAATTTATTTCACGAATTAACGCAAAAAAATTTACTTATTCTGTAGCATTGCTCTTGTGGGATTTTACCCCCCCCCCCCCAATCATAGAGGGTCAGATATGTCAACAAATGTGTCCTGTTATGCAACACAAGATATATGCAAAGTTCTGTTAAGTTGTTTTCAGTAAAATAAATTATGAAGAGGTTAAGGGTCTGCTCCAGTAAACGAGAAAGCAACCGGAAACGCAAGCGCTTCTCTCTATAACCGTATCTAAGGCTGCGGCCACACTGTCCGGTTTCGCGGAATGAAGACAGCACAAGGTTTTAAATTGGAGCGTTCAAACAGTCCGTCGGAAACGGACATCCCGATTTACAACGGATGGTGCTGCCGAGAAACGGGAAGGAGATACAAAACACGTGCATTTTCTAGTTTGCGTTCAGACCATCCGGTTATTCGGGACGTCCGTTGCTTTCCTTCTTGTTGTGTTTTGTCAACACCAAAATGTTTGATATGGAAAAACTAATAGAAAATGTACATGGAAACCTACCTCACATCATGTACATTTTTGTAGACATTCCTAGTGACAGTGATTGTGATAATGATTGTTAAAAAAAATATAAATTGACTGAGATTATAAATATAGTGGTAATTTAAAATTATACTGAACATATCGTCAGTAAAAATCTATTTTCTCTAAAATCATATACTCGATTTAGATGAAATTTGATATATGTATAAACAATATATGTATAAATACAATATAAAATTGATTATTGTAATTGTAGCCATATCCCATTGCTGTTATATATAATATTATTATTTATACTTGCCTTAGCAATCCTTTTACAAGTCTTTATATCGTTTACAGCTGTTTCACCTTTTCATTTTCAGGCATCTTCAGAACGAATACACAAAAACACTTCTCACAATTACAACACAAAAATAAATAAAAAAATAATAAATAAAGACACAAAATAGATAGACATAAAGTGTGATATGTTAGACTTGATGACAGTCGCATACTGTTACTTAAATAAATTTAACAAGTGTTTTAAATGTTTTACCAAGTGTCGTTTTGTGTTTTTATTTATTATGTTTTTATTTATTTATATGTTATGTTAAACACCAAATTAATCTCTGTTTATAAGTGTAATTGTGAGAAGTGTTTTTTGTGTATTCGTTCTGATGATGCCTGAAAATGAAAAGGTGTAACAGCTGTAAACGATATAAAGACTTCTAAAAGGATTGCTAAGGCAAGTATAAATAATAATATTACAATATAAAACATTGATAGCACTACTATAACATTTAAATAAACAGGCCAGTAACTTTACTACTATCAACAAAGTTTCCACCCAACCTAAATGCGAGATTGCGCATAGTCTACAATGGCTTAGGTTAAGTATTGCAATGCATAGTGATTTTGAATCATACAATTAATAATAATTTTCAAAAATATAAACTAAAAATGAAAAATAGATTTTTAACCCTACAATTTTGTCGATGTTAATTTTTTTATATGCCAAGCCATTTCGGTGCGTGTTGCAAGTACATTTTCAAAAATTCACCAAATACAGTAATTAATTATAAACCCATCCAAAAGTGTTCCATAGCTTTTTTGTAGAGAAAGGTTCAAAGAATTCATATGTGCCAGTAAAGAAATTATTAATTATATTACAAAGTTATTAGTTCAAGAAACAAAAATTGTTTAAGTAACGAAAGAAAAAAGTTAAAATTTAGGCCTACATAAAAATTAGTAAACATTTTTTGTAATTTTTTTAAATGTACAAAATTTTCGTAATTTAGTTCTAAATAGAACTGTATAAAAATATATATCAATTTCAAATTCTTGTTTTGAAAACACAAGTTTTTATGTTCCTACTAAGTGTAAAGTCCTGAACTGAATAATATTATAGGCAGTGTTTAAAGAGCGGAAGTGCGTTTTGCCGGGACCGTGTGTACGCAATAACTTCATCCCGAATTTCGGGATCCGCGAAACCGGACCGTGTGGCCCCAGCCTAAACAGTGCAATTTCTTGCAGCTGAGCGCTTTGACATTGCCTCATTTCAAACCATTTTATAAATCCATCTTTTTTAATTGAGTGCTGAAAACAAAACTGAATATTCGTTATACAATTTCGGATCCGGCTTGCAAATTACTTTTCATTATTAATTTTTGATTGTGTTAGGAAAAAATTCAAACTTTGTACTTACAAAATGTCAATTACATAACAAAAGAAAAGCATTTTTTTAAATCTAAAATGCAAAACGGATGCGTATTGTAATTGTGCCTAAAACGAGACCTTGCAAACAATTTTATGATAAAAAATAAACGAAATAAATGGTTTGAAATTTAACACTGCTCTTATGGGATAAAAATCCAAGATGGCCGCCACTACAGCAGACCCTTAAAGGGACGTTTATGAACCCTCTGTATAATACATAAACTGAACAATTCTTAGTTTATTATTTATCAGGTTTTAAGTAAAGTTGGGAGTCACAAGGGTCTAAGACACTTGGGTTGAGTGAATTCAAATAGTAAGTACTTACTAGATGACCGTACAAATTAGGAGTACTTACCTAATTACTTACTTTACGTTTATTTATTTAGGTTGGTTTGTAAACAACAGTTAATAACGATTTATAACGGTTTACGTTGATTTAATTTGATCGATTTGCGTGATAGATTACAATTAACGTAGAATGTAAACCATCTAAATAACAGCTGTCATGTTAGTTAAACACATTGTTAATAGATGGCGCTTTTCATTAGGAACCATACAAATTTCATATGAAAGTTTGTTTAATCAATTTTTATAACGGAAACATTAATTTTAAGTCGTTTGTCTATTTTTCGTCAATAGCGGGGAACATAAGCTTTAAAAATAATTATGTTTGAATCATTAATGTTGATGAATAATTAAGGTAGATATGGGATTGCCACACAAAAAACCGATGATAAATAATATACATGTGTCTCATAAGTGAACATCCGAGCTTCAGGAAATGGTTCTATACGTCAAAATAAAGACAAAATCAAAAATAAAATGTTTTCCAAAAACTCTTTGTTTTCCAGATATCCGCCATGTTGTTTCTTTTACAAAATAATTCATATCTAGAGAACGGTTTAACCGATTGAGTTCAAACTTGGCATGACGTTTAACCTAACAATGGTATATTTTAAGAAAAAGAAACGATTATATCCAATAATGCGTTTCAAAATGGCGGTTGTTTGAAAATTTCAAACCTAAATTATTCAAAAACGGGGTACATTGTAACAAGAAATGTCAAGACACCTTTTTTGTAGCCCTTTTGATTTCCTATCGGATGAACTGTCAAAACTATCGGATGAAGCGTAATAGTTAAATTATGTGTAACAATTGGTTCGGTCAATCCGGCATCCTATACCTACACAGTAAACACAACAATATTGTACGTACTGTTATTGTCTTTAAGTCGGCCCGCAGGGAGTTGGAGGAGAACACAATGCAGCAAATCAGACATCAAAAGGTTCACCCTACATAAAATGACGGCCTTTTAAAGTTACAATATTGCGCATTTTGAAAATGGCTTAATTTTACTTATTGGCATTAGCTTTAAAAGCAAAACTGCGACAGTCCACACTAGAAATACCTGCTGAGATGCTAAAGAGCGTTATCAATGGCTAATATACCCGCCTAGCTCATGGCCAAACTGCAGAAGGAATACCGTTTGAGGATTTATTGTAAAGTAAGTTTTTATGATAGTTGGTAATTGTTATTCTTTAAAATGTAGTCAAAATTTATAATTTTAAATAAAACTTGTTTCCGTCCTCCTTGAAGACCGTTCTCGCTGAAGGTGACAGGTCACTCAATATCCAAAAAAACTGGTCCTACTGCTAGTGTGGATTGTCGGAGTTTTACTTTTAAATCTTATGCCAATAAGTAAACTTAAGCCATTAAAAAAAATCCCCCAATATTGTAACTTTAAACGGCCGCCATTTTGTGTAGGGAGAAACTTTTGATGTCTGATTTGCGGCATTGTGTTCTCCTAAGATAGACAGACCATTAGGCCTAATTTGATGTAGGCCTACAACTCGATACTAGCTCCTATTTAAGATATTCCTCCGAAACCTTGCGGGTCGTCTCCCTAAAAAATTAGAATTGCTTCAAAAAGTTTTTTCTGTAGAGAAATAGTGTAGGCCCTACCAAGTTGTGTTGCGTAATCTGCAATGGTTACAAAAATATAACGCCGTTCACATACTTTTGATACAACCTGTATTTATACATATAATTCAAGATGTCGACTCGACAAATAAACATTTGATTATTCTTAGTAATCGTGTTTATTGTAAAATAATTAATATATAACGCCCACGGCAAGTAAAATATAAATTAAAATTTAAATAAACAATTTCCTTATGAATAAATACTGGGCGGTATTTCAGTCTGAAGCAGCTTACTCAATATATCGGGGAAGCA
>JAGFPH010026540.1:0-10383 GCA_018207615.1 Philaenus spumarius
TCAAGTTTAGGAAGATCCCCTAGGAAGTCACTAATAAGTTGTTTTTTTATCAATTCCTTTGGTAATTCGCGACAAGCACTTTATCAACTAAATTACGTATATACATTACTTTCTCACCTCTTGCAAGTTTCCAAAAACCTACGAAAATTTCCTTTCTTTTTTCTTCAGAAATCTTGGAACAAGCAAATCTTTTACGATTTCCTGATTTGCATTTGCATCGTGCTTTTAGGCTCCTTTTTGATTTTTTTTACATCAAAAACTGCTTTGCCTTTTTTGTTTGTTCTTCTGCCGTGGTAAGACTCCCCTTTTAATCTTTTATTCTTGTTGGATATTGCTGTCCAGGAATCTCTGTTTGCCTGTCCTCGCTTTGCTCTTCTTCTCTTTTGGGGAATTTCCCTACTACTATAACTGTGCTTGTTGTCTGTGCCACTAGTTTCCTCTTCTTGTTCATTTTCTGAATCACTGGTTTCTTCAAAAGCCTTGTTCATTTGTCCTTCAATGTGTGTATCAATTGGGTCATCATGTGTGTCATCAGTATTAATTTCCCCTTCGTTAGGCATGGTTGTTAAGTAACCATTATTTTCTGTAATTAACATAGGTGTAGCCTCCTTTTCGATTTCAAGACTATCAATCACATCATCTATGTCAAAATAGTTTACTTCATTGCAACTAAAATCCAAATCCAGAGAAGACAATGTAGTATTTGTTTCTTCCTGTTCTTGGCTACATTGAGAAATAGCAGCTATGTCTTTAGTAGGCATAGGTGTAGTAAAACTGTTTTGCTAGAAGATTCAACTGGCTGTAGAATAAAACCACTATTAATTGTTGTTGGTACTAGTAGGAACTAAAATATTATAATGTCCAAGTGTCAAGGTTTGGTTGAGTATGTCGTTATCAGGTATATAAGAGTATTCAGCATTTGAAAGAGCAGTCTCCTTGGTGTCTTCTACGTCTGAAATCAAAAGAAACACATTCTTGATAATATAATAATATGAAAGCAGGTGCTTGGGCATAAACAGTTCATTGGCTTTCACCACTGTAAAATATTCAACAATCTAAAAAATATGATGAGCCTATTACAATTTAACATTTAAAACTGAAAGAGAACTGTCTTAAATTTCTGTTGGCATACCTTTTGGGAGTAGAGGAGTGACGTGAAGCTCGTCATTTTCAAGCTGTTTGTAAACCAGAGAAGCAGGCGAAGTAATCAAGGTTGGATGTATGTCATCAGGAACAGATGAGGCTTTAGCATTAATTGTAAGAGTAGTTTCCTTGTTGCCTTGTATGTCTGAAATTAAAAGAAACACATTCTTGAAAATATAATAATTTGAAAGCAGGTGCATTTGAAAGAGCAGTCTTCTTGTTTTCTTCTAAGACTGTAATAACACATTATTAAGAAAATGAAACATTATGCCAATCAGTATTATTGGTGTTGCATCCAAGGTTTTTGAAGTTGTCCTAAGCCGTCAACTAACAGCCTATTTTGAGGCAAATTATTTAGTGACTACCTATACTTGACAAAACAATAATACAAAATTAGTGTAAGTTATTTGGGCTTCCATATAACATTTATTACATGAAATAACGTGTTATACAAAAATATTTTATGTGTGTTTTTTTTTTATTGCACGGAAGTAGTACTAAATAATCCAATTGGTTTTGCCGTTAGTTTCCATAAAATATCTTAGTCAATATTGACAAACAAATTTCATTAGCTTTAAATTTTAGGATTCACATAGCAACAAATAAGAATGAAAACCTCGTAATTCTGTGGAAATTTGGCAGTAGACATAGTCCTGAGTTGTAAGCATGTTAGTGTGCAAACGTCGTATGTCAGAAACACGAGGTTTTCATACTACAAAGATAGGCCTGAGTGGTTTTCATTCTTATTAGTTCCTTTTTTAGACTGAATTTAATGATTAAATATCTTGTTAAAGTTATACTAACTTAAGAAAATAATGTAATATTTACCTGGTAATGAAATCTTCACCCAAAATAAGAAAACATTTGAAACTGAAACACGTTTTCAACACCACTTTACCCAACAACTTTTACAAGGTTTTCTCTCCAAACCTAGCGGCCACACGATATACGTGGTTCAGTTTGTTGCCTGTAGAAAGCAACGCAGTGCAAAAATACCAACTTTTATCTTTAAAATAAACGAAAACCGAGGTTTTCTAACTAAAAATCAAATAAAAGCGATTTCGGTTTTTTTCGACTTACGAGGTTTTCACATTAAGGCGACGATAGATCAAATGATTTAGAAGTTATTAATATTATAGTAAAGAAATGAATAATCGAATATGTTTATATGTTGTACGAAGATGTACGAATGTTTCCGAAGTTAAAGGAAAAGGTATCTCTTCTTTAAATTTGTATAAACGAATATATTGATGATAAAAGGTTGTATTTATATGTAGTTTATAAACTCAAAGCAAATCTTATAGCATACATTAGTTCTATAACTCATATTTAAAAAAAAACTTCTCAAGAAATTATTATTATTGGAGTTGTAAACATAACCCCAAAGTATAATCTATGCTGGGTTTTGTTTAAGTATTGCAGATGATGGGTGAAATCAGCTGTTATATTATATGTTACTCACGTACGGTCGTACACTCGCTTTTAAAACAGTTAATTATATTTCACTAAATCTTTACACAACCAATGTTCTACAATATAAAATTATTAAAGCCATTAAAAATTATTAATTAAATTTAAACAATTATTTGAAGATCTTCTCCATCAACCAGCCGAAACCTATCGAGTATTTCTCTAACTACAACTCATCAAAAGAAACGAATTGTGTGTATTGTAAAGTAAGCAATGTTTAAATTTGTTAAAAGAGTGTGTAAAGGGAAGTCTCAAAGCCAAATTTGTAAGTATAGTCCATTGCTTATCTTTGATCCTCCCCCCTCCAATAGAAAATTTTTTCTCACTCAATTTGTTTACGCATTGTTATGGAAAAATAGTCCCTTATAACATATCCGCATGTTACAAACAAAACCGGGGTCAAAAATGTTTTAAACAATTGTTGTTGTAAGAAATTTCAAATATATATTTTTCTCCACGAAACAATTTTTCGTACGATGTTGGACCGATTTAAAAGAAAACGTTTCTTGTAATGTTTCACTAAAATTGTTCGTTGTCGTCGATGTATAAAATTTTCAACGTCCAAAAATTTAAATTGTGTATTTTGCCAAAGTTATTGCTAATATTTAGGCAGCCCTCACCAATATGTCGAAACGTTATTGATAAATATTTTGTTTTAAATGTTTGTATTTTAATTGTGAACTGTTGTTATGAACAGTGTATACTTTGCGTTAGCGAGAGTCTCGCGGGTACCACCGGTTTCGAAACACAAATTACAATATAAATAAATATTGAGCTTGACTTGTGAGAAGATATACTTGATAGAATAAACTTAGAACTCAAAATCTCACAACTAATAAGTTTATTAACTCAAACGCGTTTCAACGACAAAGTCGCCATCTTCAGTGATACACGAGCTACAATAGTCAAACTATAACTAACTCCAAGAGTTAGTACAGAGTTAGTTATAGTTTGACTATTGTAGCTCGTGCATCACTATAGATGGCGACTTTGTCGTTGAAACGCTTTTGAGTTAATAAACGTATTAGTTGTGAGATTTTGTGTTGTAAGTTTATTTATACTATCAAACACAAATTATGTTTCACTATACCACCTTAAACAAATTGGTCAGTTGCGAATTTCCGAAAACACCGTTTCCGTCCGGCAACATGCGGATAGGTTATAAGGGACTCGTTTTCCATAACATTAAGAGATCTAATGAGAAACAATTTTCTATCGGGAGCAATGATGGGTCCAGTATTGTGTACCCAGCTTCTCGGCTGAGAACATTACCTCGTTCGTGCAGGTCCTTTAAAACGCTTCTGAAATGCATTCGCAACGTGCGTTAAGTAGAACACACTGCCGTCATGTCACGTGACAGGTCCTTTAAAACGGTTCTGAATTGCATTCGCAACGTGCGTTAAGTAGAACACACTGCCGTCATGTCACGTGACGAGTCCTTTAAAACGGTTCTGAATTGCATTCGCAACGTGCGTCAAGTAGAAACACACGTCACGTGATGTCATGTCATCTCACGTCACGAGCTAAAACTGTGGACTTACATTTTTGTCACCTCACATCACGCGCATAACATTATGGACTTCACTCGTGTGCTCACGTAATAAATATCTTTGCTCCCACACTTTCGGGAGACGTAAGCTCATGTATTTTCTACATCATTTCAGTTCAGTTAAACAATTTCGCACTGATTCTAAAAGCACTAAGCCTATTTGTTAAAATTTTGTATTTATATGTGTTATTACCAAAAGAAAGATCCAAATATTACATGTTATTAGCTTTTTATTTCATAGTGATACATCAAATGGTTTAGAAGAGAGCCTAATCTTTATATACATAATTCTTCTGTACTTGAATATTTCACTGAACTCCTAAACGGCTGGACCAATTAATATGAAATTTTGTGTGTGTGTTTGATTAGTTCCCTGGATGGTTTAGACTCACATTTGGAAATTGGTTGAAATGGGGTTGCTATCCATAAACAATAAATATAAATTAAACTAACTTCCTACAAGCTATAAAGCTAAAAATATGTATTATATGTAATATTATTTTTTAAGGGATATACAAAACTATTTGCAACTACCCTTAAAATTAAATAATAATCCACTTATTTTTTCTATACTCTCAAAAACTACTCAACTAGTTTTACTCAAATTTCACCAGTTTTCACATATTAGTACCGGAATTATTTAGAGAATATTGCCACTACAAAGAAACAGATTTAAATGGGGTGGCTACCCTTATACAATAAAAATAAAATGGACTAAATTCATACAAACTATAAATCTAAAATTATTTTATATTATTCTTAATTGATATAAAAAAACATGTTCGATTCGATTACTTAAGTCAAAGGGATGAAATGGGTCGTATTAAACATTTTACCGTAACCGGTTAGAGTGATTAGGCCTTATCGATGTTTTTAATGTGTTTTTTGAAAAAGTGTTTTAATGTGTTTCGTGACGTGTTTTTGTGACACTTATTTGTTTTGTTTTGTTTATTAACTTTAATGTTTTGACGACCTCATGAAGGGAATTATTTATTTCTGTGATCTGAATATGGGTACATAGGCTACCCGAAACCGCGGTAATCACATAGTGATTTCAGGATTGGATAAGACAAAAAAAAAGCAGGTATTGTACCTATTTAATTTATTGATGACAATAATTTGTTTGCATCGGCATCGCCATGGGTCGCCGTCGGGGTTGATGAGCGAAGCTGGCAAGGATGGAGCCCCTAGTGGTTTATTCAAACACAGCCGGCCTTGAAATAATTATCACCTAAAACACCCAATGTTGGTTTTGTAGCTCCCAAGTGGTATTGTTATTGAGATAGCGTTGTCAAGTTTACACTGGCAGTGTATTAACATTGATTGCCGACTGCACAATATATTCATCGACACTTTGAGCGGTTTATATATGTAATGTTAGTGGATGTTATTAGAAATGTCGGCTTGATGTACGAGTAGTTGATTTATTTTGAAATTACGGTATGGTACAAAACAAACGACAGTGAAACATATTCCTACCATATGGCACGTGTCCAGTCCAGCTGATCGATGTCGTCATAGCAATAGTATTGTTTGTTGACTTTGAATCATTCAGTGTGTTGAGGTTAACACGGTATTAACAAACATCCGAGAAATTACCTTTTCATTCCGCTCGACGGAATTGGCAGTAAAACGGGAATAGCGTAAAGGTCGCATAAGCTTACGTGACGTCACACTGTCGCATATTTAGTGTATCATGCTAAGAAGTTCACGGCTGTCACGTGGAACGACTTTCTCGATCATTTCTTTGTTAGTCCTTGCCTTATCAATATTAAATAAAAAGCAAATAAAATACAATGCATATTTATTTTGACATATAATAATGTATATAGATACAATATTTAAAAAAATAGGCCTGCAGTTTTATAAAATCAAATCTAAATTTTACAACACTTCACTGTTTAAATCAAACTGAAGAAATTGGATAACCCTTAAACTTAAATCAAGCAATAGCAAAGCATTTGCGTACCTACTAGTAACTTAATAAAAACAAATAAAACTGTAAACTGGTTTTTACATAAGAAATAAAAAAAAGTTATTTCACTGCTCTAATCATTAACAAAGTTTATTGCGTTAATTACAACTATTATTTTGTAATCACGTTTTAAAATAAAATTTTTAAAGTTGCAAAAGTATTATAGTAATATTCGATGCGTTGTTTCTTTTGTTATTTTGAACCATGAGTTTGTGTTTTCGTTCATTTGACTGACAATAACTTAAAAACGGATTTAGATATTCAAAAACGTATTTGACCCTCGTTTTTATCGTCAAATTTTACATCAAAGTCATGTATCACACGCCTGCGTTAACGTAAAAAAAGTAAATGTGTGCGGTTGTGGGACCCCCGCTCCGTCAGGAACGAAGTTCATCACACCTTTTCTTCAATTCTTTCACCAGCCTTAACGGCAGCATACGCACATAATTTTAATCTTTCAATAGCCGTATATTATTCGTTTGTTTTTTGTACAACTATTTACTGTTTCCATACGTTTAATGTTTTTATAATAATGGTGTAGAATTAATTATAACATCAAAGCTAAGATGGTAAACACACTTAAATGTCCTTTGATTGTAAATACATTCAATAAACATAAAATGTTGGTTCATCCGTCTAGGCCTAACCTAAAATTATTGTGTGTATGTTTAATTTATTTTACCTGTCTTAACGGCGACATACATGCAAGAATTTCAGGCTAGGCCTAGACTTAAAATTACTTTCTAGGCCTAACCTAAAATGTCAGCGCTTGACGATAATATCTGAATTACGCCGGACGGAACCGATCGTCTCTTAATTTAAATTGATGAACCAAAATACATGTTTCTTGAATGTATTTATATTCATTGCCATAGCAATCAATTTGACAACGCTTTTTCATTATTCATATTTTATATTTGTCATTGCCATAGCAACCAATAAATAACACTTTTTTTCGATACTTATTACATTTTCTATTTGTTAACTTCTACCGCAACCCGCGATAAGAAACTTCGTTCCAAAATTACTTTCTAAACCTAACCTAAAATTTTCAACGCTTGACGACAATATCTGAAATACGCCGGACGGAACCGACCGTCTCTTAATTTAAATTGATGAACCAAAATACATGTTTCTTGGATGTATTTTCATTTATTGCCATAGCAACCAATTTGACAACGCTTTTTCGTTATTTGTATTTTATATTTGTCATTGCCGTAGCAACCAATTAATAACATTTTTTTCGTTACACATTACATTTTCTATTTGTTAACTCCTACCGCAACTTCGTTCCAAAATTAAGTTCATTGCAAAATGGAGGATCCAAGATGTCGGAGAAAATTCGAAACTCACAGTAAAGTGGTTCTTTTATTTCTATCTCATAAGAATCGTACATTTTGAGATGAAAAGCTGCTTCCCGACTATTCAAACAGAACGACTAAAAACGGAGTATATATACATGTTTTTACTAATGAGATGTTCTATTTCTAATAACTAGATATACAGAGTGTCTATATGCTTTCCGGCAATGAGAAGAATTTTGTTTCATTCAAACATTCCCACTTTAATGATTAGTAGAGAAGGATTTATTAAATATCACATACAATTGTTAAAGTCAGAACCGTTATATGTTTAATAAAACATTTTTGTCAACTAAAGTGTACAAACTTAAACCCTGATCGCGACTTACAGAAACTTTCTTCTTACGCGACCCCAAATAAATAGAAGTTACGATGACATAAATTCCAATAGTCACATGATGGGATCTGTTTAGTATCTCCCGTCCAGGAGTAGCAAAAAGGTTTAGAGACGGGCGGCGAGACAAAAACCAACCCATTCACTAACTAAACATTTGTGGTAACTGCAAGGGGTAAAATGAAGCAATAAAGTCAAATTGTCGGGCTTGTGGCTGTGAAACACATTCCGCTTTGTTTATCTAGTGGTTAGGTTTTATAATTACCTCCTGCTGTATGAATTACGGTACTTTTAAAATGATTTCTTCTGTGCCACTACCTGTTCCCTATCTTTTCGAGTTGTGTGGTTAGTAACTGGCCATACCTAGCTCAAAACGTTATTTCAACTGCTTCTGCTTATACTATGAAAAAAGGTCAACTATGTACAAACAAGTTAAATGGATTAAGAAGTGAGTCGGTCAAATTTCATCACATTTTGTTCATTACAACTTTTACTATGCTATTACGAAAATTGTGCAAATATCTAGCTTCGACTGTCCGAAACTTTACGGGGTTATTTGTTAGCTAAAAAAGCAAATAATACAATATAACATGTGTCCTATCTCGATCTGCTTTCTGTCTGTCCGTCTGTGATTTTTACAATTACAAACATATCTAAGAAACGCTTTAAGATATAATCCTGTAACTTCGTGTATAGATTTATCTAAATTTGGAACATCTTAATTTTAAAAATTGCTTTCCTGCAACAATCCGTTTCAAAATGGCGACAGTTGAAAGTTTTCAATGTTAAATACCAATAAAACTATACATTTTACAAACAAATTGAATGACACCAAATCTTTAGACTATATTAAGACAAATCCGACGATATAGGGTATTTCATAATTGAGTCATAAATAAGGGAGATAACTCAAATTTAGTGGTCTATTGTAGGGCTATTAGGGTGCTGAAGATGGCAATAAAAAGCCCTACATTCGACCACTAAATTTGAGTTGTCTCCGTTATTTATGACTGAATTATTAAAAACAATATATCGTAGGTTGACTTAAAAATGTTTAAAAAATTTGTGTATTCATAGTTTTTTTTTTGTAATATGTAACGTTTTCTAAATATTTAAAATTAAAACTTTTTAATTGACGAAATTTTGAACGAGGAAATTTGTGCAAGGCATCCATTGGATTTGTTTACTAAAAAATTGTAGTAAAATATGAAAAAAATCGCAAATCGAAGACAGATTGTTTGCCAGCTTTAAAGCGAGTCAACCACTGTTTGCTTTACTTCCGCCCTCTCACCTCAAAAGTGTGGGTATGTTCTTTATACGTTTAAGGCTCAACAGGAGTGAAACAAATTTCTGTGTTGACAGCAGCTCACCAAGTGGCAGAGCTTTACACTACTAGCATTGAGTTTGTGTGTGTTTCATTCTTCCAAATATAGGGAATATACATTGCTAGCAAATATAGGGCAGCTTCATAACATCGCTCTGATGATAGTTTAAAATTAATTTTTGACAATGTCCATTGTACTGAATGTACCGAAAGGCAAATAAGTTATTATTATTAAATTATTATTTTTATTATAAATGTGGAAACTAGAAAGTTACAGATGTTACCCTGACTGTAAACGTACTGAAATTCTCATGCGTTACAATGCATATTGAGTTATTAAACACAGATTTCTCTTACATATTCAAAATTAACGGATATGTTATTTTTCTAGTACGCCTCTGCGAAAAACAAGTTGGTGTGATGACCACCAGAGTGCAGGCTAAACACTCGAGTAGTACAGTGACTTGATAGAGACAGTATGGCCAAGGAGCACTGGCCGCCATATTGTTTCCAACTCGACACGGGTTTATATTAACCTAGGAACGATTTTTTCGCATTTAACTCAAATTTCCTCTTCAAAATTATTATTACGCAATTGGAGTAATACATTGTCACAAAAATTGTTAATTATAAAAAAAATTCGATATATTTTCCTCACTAAATGAATGAATACAGAAAATACTGGCTGGCAATTTTTTACTACTAGTGCACATTATAATTTAAACATCTATATAACCTAATTAATTTTATTGAAGTATATGCAATTTTTTATTTTCTTGGTCAGAAAAGTACAAGCAACATTTCTGTGTAGTTGAAGTTTTTTTAACAATTATTTTATAAACAAAAATTTGAGTAGTTTAGTACAAATGGAACAAAACTACTGTGGTACAGTTAGCCCATTGAAATTTCAAAAGTTGGCCGTTTTGAAAAAAATCTTAAATTTTTTAATTATAAATCCAAGATATAAAAAATTTAGAAAATCTGTTTTAAGAAACAATAAAAAAATAAATTTGGGTGACAAACATAAAATTTCGGCAAAATTGCAACAATTACCTTTGCGTAATTAAAAAATATATGAATACTTCAAAGAGAAACTTAGGCTTTCTAAACTATATTATAAAGTGTACATATTATATTCTACCAAAAAATAATTTCGTGTTTCCTATAACAAGCAATTAAGTTAGCTAAACCGTAAACTCTTGCGTTTATTTATAGCGTGTGACAGAT
>JAGFPH010026541.1:0-10382 GCA_018207615.1 Philaenus spumarius
GGTATACATTTTTTATTAAGACTCATGTTATATAATACATTCAATACGTTTACGTGGAGAATTTATATTATTTATAATCATATTTGTTAGGTTATGATTTATTCTATAACTTATTAAAAATAACACGAGGAGGAAAAAAATAGTGTTTTATTACAAAATACGTATCTGTCTTTCACAAACACTACAATGCCAAGTTTTATTCAAACAGTCACGACTAAAATTACAAAAAATGTATACTTGACTAGTTTTGTTTGTTGCAAGAAAGTTAAAATACTGTCTAAACTTGTTACAAGTTTGTATTACAGATTTAAAAATTATCAAACGAAGTCTTCTTTAATATTTAGGTCGTATATATCATTATTCTAGTGTTTTAAGAAAGAAAATCAACGAGCCAATTAATCGAATAAAGTTGGTTAAATACATTTTTTTATTTGCATAATTTTATATTTAATTCAAAGGCAATCATTTGTTAAGAAATGGTAATAGTTAAATATAAAAACATAATGCATCAACGGAAAATAATTTGTTGAAACATAATCATTGGCTTGTAGCCAATTTTAGTTACCGTTCGACCAAAAAATGATTTGAAGTCGTCTTAAATTAGAAGTCTAGTTATATTAGAAAGTTCCAAGGGGTCTTAAAATTTTATAAAAATTCAACTCGTATTGAAATATAATGCATCTTGAATGTTTTTGGGGTTTATGTGTTAAACTTATATGCATTTGTATTAGTTTTATAAATAAAAACAAGCCATGTATTATAATCATGTGCGTTGTTTAACCTAAATTATTCACTAAGTCCTAAATCCCTAATTCGAAATTAATAAAAGTATGAACTTATGTAAGACGTTGTAACGTTAATACGGCGTAATTAATTGCAACGTAAAATATGTATTTATGTATACAAACTGGCACAGTTAATTTTCCACGATACTAACGTCTGCAAACACAGATAAAACATGTATATCTTCAAAGTCAAGTTTATATCTCAAATACTTAACAATACAAATATTGAAAGCTCAATTGCAACACTTTAACTAATTAATTTTCTCAGTTATAACTGTGGCTAGTCGTGTTTTATCTGACTGTTATAACTGTGACAAAGAACTATTATGGCTGACTTTAAATTGTCTCGACATAAAAAACAACAGTATCTACATGTTTTTAAAAATCCATCTTAATATACAAGTGCTGAAAATTTGTTATAATTCTTTTTTTTAGACAGTAACAGGTCTCAATTACTCCATAATTGCATTTTCATTTATAATAACTTACAAAATTATTTCAAGTTTTGTAGACATAGCCTAAAGAAAGAAAATAGATTTATTGGTTTAACTTGATCAGTTGATGGTTACATCTACGAAAACGTTATTAAAGTATTTATTGGTAAGTCAACGACTGCCCTTTACTAATTACACACAATACGTTAATGGATGTGACAAACTGTTTTATGTTTCATATATGTTTAGTCCACAGTAGTGACAAAAATAACAAACAATTTTCTTTACTCACTCTACATGCAATATAAAGTAGAAGATATTTTCATTTCTAAAATTAGTTTTTACCTTTATGTTTAAAATGCAAACAAATCCTCACTGTATTAAATTGTGTATTGTTTGTTTTTATTCTAATAAAAAAAAATTTGTTTAATAGCACTATTAAATTTGCATTTAAAAAAAAACCAGAACGTTTGTGTAGTTGGCACCCCATTACCCAAACGGTTCGTCAAGTATTTGCCAATATTGTGTTGACATTTAAATATTAATATAATAGGCCTAGATATGGCTTTAATAATTTTTACAATTTAGATTAAATTACAATTTTTCATACAGTTTTTTGTTGTAATATCTAAGTAGAAGGAGTTCTTGTAATTTTAAGAAATCATTTAATACGACCGTAAATATTTGTTTACAAAAAACCTGAGGCAATGACAGAGTAACCTGATGTCTGTAAATATGTGTTATTCATACATCCAACAAAATAAAACTGTTTTATCAAAAACTATTTCATAAATGAAGAAATAATTTTATCCCAGAGTTAAGGGCCAGCGAATCGCCAAAGCAACCACAGCAATAGACTACCAGGAAATAAATTGGTGTAATGGAGCGTTGTATTGACAGATACCGTTCTTAACATGAAATACTGCCAGAACGAGGCTATTGTCGAACAAAAGTCGGAACGGACTAATAATGTAGTAGGCCTAGGCCTACATTAAAATAATATATCCTTTAAGGATTTAAATTACTAAATAAGTACAATTTCATAGTAATTAAAAATTCCTATATGCTCGACCTACAGATGCGTGGAGATTTTGAAGTTCCCATTTACACCGTTAGTTAAACATTCAACAAATGCAAAAACAAATTCTGCAAATGGCTTGCAGTTATTAACAAAATTTACAGAAACAATATTTAAAATATTTACAACAGTTTTTAACCTGTCCGTTGAAAAACAATTTATTATTGTCGACTAACAGTTTTTGCTACATCTTTCCGGTCATCTCTTACAGTTGATCGTATTTATTGTTCTAGTCAAAAGTTTTAGGTAATATTTAAAAGGTTTACAATAACTTTGGACGCATTTTACCGTGCTTATTAAGAGAGTTGTGTTTATTTTTAAAAGTTTCACTTCTCTTTTTCAACCTTTGAAATAATGGTTATTGTTATGAAAAAAATAAATAAACGTTTTTGGTACTACTCTTGATGTATAATAACTACAAACGCATACAACAAGTTTCACACTAAGTGAATTTTAACGAGTTTTCAGTCATAAATTTTTTTTTGAAATTTTAACCAGTAGTGCGGATTTTAGGGAACATTACACGAAAACTAGATAATTCGTGAAATCTACTGGTACTGTATTTATAAATAATAAGAAGAAATGTATATACAGTTAAGTCAAAAATGTGTTTCATTTTAAAGTGTTTGACACTTCCAAATACAGTGTAACTCAGAGTGTACAGAGACATATCTCTGTACTCTCTGGTGTAACCTGTGTCGTCCAGGTACACATCGTAGAACACAGAGTCATCAGACATCAGAACACCCGAGATTGATGGAAAGGTTCACTGGATGTCACGGTTTGTATCCATTGTCAGTATGTTTACAGCTTCAGTGGGATTGTCCTTCTTAGTTGACATCTCACAGTAAGTATCAACTTTTTAAACTTAAAACTACAGGGAGCTAATTCACTTGTTAATGATGCATACCATCACGTAAAAGCTTTTAGGAGAAAACTGTCCCTCTTTGAGAAGCAGCTAAGTAACAAGAATTTAGACCACTTTGAAACACGTAATCAATTTTTATCCGAAGCTTGTATGCCATTCCCTTCTGAGTTCGCTGCTGGGATTGTCAGCCAGTTGAGTCAGCAGTTTAACAAAAGATTTCAAGATTTTGACAAAGAGTGCGATAAAATCAACGTGTTTCAAAATCCTTTCAAATGTGATGTTGATGCTGTGCCTCCAACCCTTCAATTAGAAATTATTGACTTAACATCAAATGAAATGTTTTTGTTTTTTCCTCGTCCATTTTCCACCCTTAACATGTCATTGTTGGTTCTGCTCTTATATATTATTTTCATTGTCAAAATATTCAACCATAGTAAAATATATTTTAAATTAATTTTTAAATCATAGTTGTAGTCAGACTTGTTTTGATCTTGTCCAGATTGTTAAAAAAACTGTCAATAAGTAGAAAAAACATTTAATCTGGGTTTATATTAATTTTTACTAAAAGAACCTAAAAAACAAGTTATAAGTTACTTATTAAATGATAAATATAAAAAACTTCAATCATCAGAAAACAAGGGCCAAATACCCTTAAAACTCACCATTTTGCAAACACAATTCAAACATTTTCCGGGACCTCCCCCCCAAACCCCCGGAATGTTGGCCCGCCTGGCAACATGGACATAACAGTGCGGTCCTTGGGTAAAAAAGGTCGGGCACCACTGATTAGAGTATTCGAAACCGCGGTAGTCTTTACGACGTGAGTGTTAGACCATAAAACAGCGTACCAAACTCATTTCATATAAACATACGGCACGGTGGCTATGGTAACAATGTCACCTTCAATCCTCCATCTAGCACCACAGATATTCCTAGAAGTTTACATCCTCATAGTTAATTAGAATCGTCGTTGAAATGTTCCACATTAAACGAATTACAGGTTAAATAAAAGTACTTCTTAGTCTGAAAATTAGAAATTACTTTACACACACAATATGTGTTGAATAAATGTGCTAAATTCTCACAGTATAATATGCATTTCGCGTGAATTTCATTAATGTTCAAATACGTAAATTAAACTAAGATACGATTATTATTGAATTATAATATAACATAATTCAAATTGTTACTTGTATAGTTATCACTAGTTAATTCAAATTGTCTCGATACAGAATATTTTCATAATATTAAAAACTTGTCTGTTAGTTAAAATTGGTTTCCTTATTCAACGATCTTTGTGTAAGGTGACTTCAGGCGGTATTATTGACTTAGTTTGACAGATAAAAATGGGTCACAAACAGGTGTTCGAGCTGAATTTATGTTCCATGCATAGTCAGCATTTTTCGCTTTGTTGAATCAGTAAAACAGTCCTGCAAAGGTTCAGAAGTTTCGTTTATAGGTACTCCATTATAGAAAGGTTGAAATAATGTAAATTGTGATTAGAAAACAACACTAAAATACACGTGTAAAAAGTATCTGTCTATTAAATTACGAATAAGTATGTTTTCCCATAGTGAACAAAACAAATGTTTGAGGGGATATTATTTTATTAACATATTTTTTTTTTTAATATAGATGCATGAATGAATTTGTGGGCACTAGAACACATAATTATTAAAACAACTATTTGTAAATTTAAAATATCTAAACTTACTGTGATTAAATCATAAATACACGTTTATAGCATTAATAATGAACCAGGTTTGCAACGACCAATCCATGAAGAATGTGACTAAATGTTGGTACCTTTTGTTCCTTCGATACAAATTTTAAAATAAAATATTTAATACATTTAATCTACCATCTTGGTTTTTAAGAGAGACTAAACTCGACGTTGTGAGATACATGTTAGTGGTTTGATAATTATTATTATAAAAAGAAAGTAGCATATGCCAAATTTTATAACCAAGCAAACTAGTCGAATTTAAAATTATGACAAATGTAATAAATTTTAACTATACAGCAACTTACTCATGTTCGTTCGATTTTTTTGACAGTGACATAAAAATATAAATAAATATTGAGCTTGACTTGTGAGAAGATGTGCTTGATAGAATAAACTTTGAATACAAAATCTCACAACTAATACGTTTATTAACTCAAACGCATTTCAATGATAAAGTTGCCCTCTTCAGCGATTAAGTTATAGTTTGACTATTGTAGCTCGTGCATCACTGAAGATGGCGACTTTGTAGTTGAAACGCTTTTGAGTTAATATACGTATTAGTCGTGAGATTTTGTCTTCAAAGTTTATTCTATCAAAAATAGTGACATAATATAATGCGATTTATGTATGATATTAAACTGCTGGTTATACGAAATGTTTTGGGTATATAGGATACTAACAATCCTTAAACAAATAATAACTAAAATCAAATTATGGAAGTTTAGTTTAAACAATGAAATGCCAGTGATTCAAATACAACAATGCAAATATCACTTTCAACGGAAATTGCATATCGAATTTCTTATACTCTCATTGTTAATATTTCTTCTCTGATTTTTTTTCTTTGGATCTAACACATTTAGTAAATAAATCGACCACGCAGCTGGACCGCTGACGTGAGTTGAGCAAATTTCCAAAATTAAGTTTATATGCCTATGTTTTAGGGTTTCAACCAACAATTTGGGAAATAGGTCTACTCACGAAGGCGTTGAACAGCTGTCTGTGTGTACGCAATATATTAGTAGAATTTGTTTCCTCCTAGACAGTGGCCTCGCGAGTTTGCATCACTTGGCTCTGAACTGGGTACTTTTATGGTATTTTACGTTTTTGTCGATTTTGGGGGAACCAAGCGAGCTATAAGGTCGCGTAAAAAAACAAAATATGCAGAATAACATCCTACATTTATATTGTTAGAAAAAACTCTAAAAAAATTTCATTCTCGTAGTAAAAATCTCAAAAAATAGTTTACTTTTGGTCAAAAAACGTACTTCCGGTTGTTGGATTTTTTTGGCTAACGAACTCGTCCGAGCCACATAGACAACCAACACGTGTACCAAATTTGGACCAAATCGGACTTAAAATGCGGCAGCTAGAGTGCGAACACATATATACATATATATATGCATTTTTTTGACACCCCAAAACGTGTTCTGGGGACCATGATCGGTGCTCATTTGCCACTCCCGACCTTGGGTCTCACCATAAGGGCCATTGCAATAGCTCATTTTTCCTATGGAAATTCGCTAATAAACAAAATTATTTCCCTATTTCTACATAAATAAGTTCCATTTAAAAATAATTTTAAAGTCGACCTTTTAAAAACTGTATTGCTTTTATCGGAAGTATAACACTTAATTACGGCTTTATAAAATATTCTAATTTCCAAGTATAGTAAAGTTTTACATTATAGCGTGTAACTAAAAACAGAAATCTGGGGTTTCCAATAGTTTTAATCATAAAATTGTTTTTAAAAATATTATTTAAACATATTTGGATAGTAAAATAAAATGTTACAACACACAGTTACTTACTATAATACAACAGTGAGTTATTAAGTACATAACTTTGAGTTATTTTAATAATTTTTTTAAAAATATAAGAAGAATTATATTATAAATTTTAAACTTTATTATCATTGATATTTTTTTAAAGAGGCAAACAAGGTTTACAAAACTATTCTTCCTCCTAAATTACCGACTAAAAACAATATAACACAATTAAATAAGTACAGATCATAAACAAAATACAAAACAAACTTATAGTTAACTAGTAAAACAAAAGAAAACAATAATAGCAACTTTAGTCTATAACGATGAAATTATAAACTAAACACAATATGCTATTTATCTTAATTATACAACAGCACAATTACAACAATATAAATTTTTTTTAACGAAATCGTTATTGAACCCAAGTTTTCTACAGACCTCAGCCTAAATTATTATAAAAAGATATAATACTAATTTGTGTTTTAATTATTAATTTATACGTATTATTTTCTAGTACCGGCAATCAACATCCGCATATGACAGTACTTCAAAATGAAACCAAAGTTTTAAATTTGTTCCACGAATTTAACGGAAAAAATGAACTTAAACCTATTCTGTAGCATTGCTCTTATGGGAATCAGATTCAATATGGCGGGCAGGGTAGCGCCCCCTTAATACCTGTATATTTCGCAACAAGGCTATATTTTTTTAAATTTTACGTATTTAAAATTTTTTTAAATATTGTTACATGCTGCAGTTTTTTATGTCTTACTAGTGACTAGTGATTTAACGTATTTTATCACTATACAAAAATTACTGTTTTCTCAAATCGTAAAGTATCAGAAATATTATGTATATAAATTTTGGTAGCCTATAATTTTAAGAAACATAAATTGCGTTATGCTTTATACTGTAGATTAATATTAAATTGCAAGATTAATTACAGATTATAATTTCTAAATTACATGTTTTAGTAAAGGATTAATTATCGGATGTGTTGTTGGGGTATGGCTAATTTAAGTCATTATTTGAGTCAGTATGGTAGACACCGTTATTCCTTCCTACCTCTACGTATATCTTTCGCACTTAATCAATATTCACATTGAATAGAGCCAATCTATCTTACTTGTAAAGCGCACTTTATGAATACATTAAATATTGGCCGCAATCCATCTTAAGCTGAAATATTGCTATCAGAGTATTTGTGAGATCCAGCCATGTCTTTCTAAGCTGGTTTTATATTGAATTAAATATTTAGATTTTTATTTCAAATATAATTTTAAATTAATAACATTTGTTACATTAAGCAACGAAATAAAAAAGTAAATAAATAAAAACATACAAATCGAAATATTATAACTAAGCGTTTGCCTAAATTATCAATTTTTAAAATCGCAGACTTTTAAAACATGTTAGTAATCTTTTAAGTTAGAAAAAATATTTAAAGGTTGTACTATTTTATTAATTGATTTGCATGAAGGAACTTTACTATTTATTTGTGACCCACACAGACATATATTTTATTATTAGTTATTCGGACATTTTCCATCATTTGAGTGTTAACCATCTACATAGTACATCTCAGAGCTGAAACTGAGAAGTCATAAAACACAATAATACAAACACAGAAAAGCACAAACACACACCTGAAGGCAAACCACGTTTTTACAGACCGGAGTCAGACAAATATCTGGTCAGTGTCGAGGGAGTGGCCTATCTTCATTTAGTTTAGTTTGCCAGCCCTCGACCGAGTTAAGACCCTACGGGGAGAACCAGGTTAAGGTTAGTGGTGTATTAATTTTAGCTTTACTTGTTTCTTTACATAGGCCTAGATCTCTAGGTTTATGTTCCCTTAGTTGTTAGTAACTTGATAACGGGAGTTGGTTTATATTCCCGAAACTTTGTGTATTGATTTTCTAACACACAAATTATGGCAAATGTGTCCGAATAACTATTAATAAAGTTGAACATCCATTATTAATAATATTTTCAAACAGAGAAAAGAAGTGTTTAACCGCTTTTGACCAACCTTAGCTAAAATCTTTCTGGGGCCCCATACCTGTAATTTAGAAAAAACTTAAGTTCACTGGTTCTCAAGTTATAAACTAACAGACAGAAGAAGAGAGAGAAAGGTGTAGTATTTTATACAGTGAGGATTTGAAATGGATTACCTTCTGCAGCGGCAACACATAATTTTATAGATTTTACAGGCTCAAATCAATTACAAACGAGAACATTTTGTGGATTATATATATAGAAGTTATTTGTCCAACTTAGTCTAGTCTTATAGTTATGAACTTAATTACGTGGTTTGTTGCAAATTTAATTGACAGAATACCAGGTAAGTAAAACTGAAATAACATAAATAAATACTAAACAGAAGCGATATTTTTATAGTTCAATTTAATTTGGTAGTTCTTTATTATAATTATTTTAATTAACTCATGTAATTTAAGCTTAGCCTCATCATTTGGCTGGTTTAAATAATCTTGGAAACGCCCAAAATATGCTAACTAACAAACATTAATCAAATGATTATCAATATGAATTACATAATATCTGTAATTTATTGTGAAAAATACAACACATTCTACTTTGAAAAAAATATACTTTCTTAAATGGAAACTTAATATTGTATTTCCCATGTGTAAAGATATTAAAACGAAATAAAAAGTATGTAGACATAGTTTATTTCTTAATAAAAAGCTATCGCCAAGAAATTTCATTGTTCTGATTTCAACAGGGAAACTAAAAGCAAATCTCAATGCAGTTAAAACTCAAAGCCAGAAACTGTATTTTCGAAAAAAATCGGGATAAATCAAATATTCTGGAAGCTTTGTCTTGCAAACGTTCTGCAGTTCTATGTAGCCTAATGTTACGCGTAGGAATAGTTTATAACCTTTATTTCACTAAAGCAATGCATACATTTCCTTGAAAAAATTAATTATTGATTTTATATTTATTGCTATTTAAATTATAAACATTTAAGTGACATAAATGTATAAGAACAGAATCCACAATCATCAATATTAGTCCTAACAAAGTTATCTTTGAATATTTACGATTTACCCACGAATTGATATCAGGCCTTACATTTGCAAGTATCAATTCACCCGCCAGACCGTACTAAAAAATAGTAGTTTAGCAAAATGGAAAATCAAAATTAATAACAAACTCATGATATTTTCTCAAAGCAATCAGTTCTTAAAATAGCTTTTAATATACCTACTAACCGATGCTGTGGTTTTGCAACCGCATTTGTAGTGCTTTTCAATTTCATCAATTAATTTTGCTGTCAGCAACATAAAAGGGAACATTTTAAATCTAAATTGCTTTTCATGCACACCTGTAAAACTGTAGAGCTTGTGTTGTTTAGCTTTTAAGCTCGGTGTTTTATTTAATTTATTCGCAAACAAATATTTACCGGCATTGACACTTTATGTTTACATAAAACGACGTAATATTTGTGTCGCTTTTACCTGATATTATTTTCGTATTTTAAGATTGTTATTTCTGATTAAGGTGTATCGTGAACACCACTGATTGAGGGGTTTCAATGTTAAAGAAATTATGATAAAGTTGATATAACAGTTTTGCAAATATATAGCAAACCGAGTCCGGTTGTTGGTTTAAATAGATGATTGCGGTTATTTTAAATTGGCAATACATTTTTTTAACGAACTTTAGAAAGAGAAAGTATTTGTTGTAAACTATGTTTTTAA